>CAMPDV010003420.1:0-61442 GCA_946699065.1 Loxodes magnus | reverse complement strand
GTAAAAAAGAAAAAAATTGAAAAGGTAAAATCGTAGACTCTATTTTCGTCGTGGATATTAACGCTATTCTCTTCAGTTCAATTTACTACAGGAAATTCAGTTTCTAGAGGCGTTTTCATTATTTCAATTTCGTTTTAGAAGTCAAATCTGAGTTACTAGAATGTTTTCTCTTCTGATATTGATTCTTTTTTTTGACTTTTATTGTCAATAGCACTTTCTGATAAATTAGCTTGAAGAGAGGACTCTGAATTAATAGGTTCTATTTATACTGATTTTCTTGTTAAAGATTTCATTTTATTTAAGTTTATTTATAATAGCATTGATAATCTTCAATTTATTATAAACAAAAACGTAATTTCTCATTTGAATCCTTAAAGAATACTTAAGATAAAATATAGCAAAAGTTAAGAATAAAAAAAAGAAGTTAAAAAGCACAAAAAAGGAACTAAGAATCACAGTTGAACTAATTTAAAAAAGGTAAAGATTGATTAACATTGAATAAGTAAAATAATAGAAAATTCCTACAAAAAAAAGCGAAAAAATGAATAATTTGACTATGCATAGCTAAATCTAACTAATGTAAGTTATATTAAATTTATTTAAGGGTTTTTAGTAATGCTAAAATATAATTATCTATAAATTTACAAAAAATTTAATTAAACTAATTCTAAAGAGTTTGAGGAAAGAGTACAATGGATTTTAGTGACTGAATATAAGACAACAAGAACCAAAATGTTTATTGATAATATAAAAAGCTGAAACTTTCTTGAAAACAGCAATCAGCAATCATTAAAATTATTAATCTGATTACTTAACTAAAAGCATCAATGAGATTTTTAAAGTTTAGTATTTTTGATTAAGTTTCAAAGAGGATAAGTCAATTAAATTTCACAATGGAAATATTTAGTAAGTATCTAAATTAAAATGCTTAAAGCTTTAATTATTACTAATGCGCCTTAAACAGAAGAAAGAATATTAATTTTTCATCTAAATAATAGTCATCCTTAAGATACTAATATTCAAATGTCTATCCCTTTATCTATTAAGAGAGTATATATATAGAGACTTAGACTTAATTTTTTAATTTAATTTTAAACTAAAGAGTACTGCAACTTCTTGCAGTTTAACGATCCCTTCATGGGATAACGATATCCTGTTGCTTTCGAAAAGCAGCTGCCATCCATCGCTATGGGCAGCCAGGCTTCAAGCCCCTACCAGGAGTGGATAATCAAGAGGAAGGCGTTCCCTTGCAAAGGTTGACTTTGACCAGGGACTTTCTCAGCGACAGGAAAGGAGTTCCTAGCCATAAAACCAGAAAGTATGATTCAGAAGGTCAATCTCAGCTCCCACCATCTTTTTAATTATGACTTAGACTTAATAGTGATTATATTTTATAGTTATAAAACTAATAATTTAAAGAGGAGCTTTCGATTTTTATGACTTTCAATTAATTAGATAATTCTACTTTATATGGTAATTTAGATATGTAATTTAAATTATGTTTATCCACTTTATGTTTATTATAATTATCATCCCTCACTAATTAACCCCAAAGAAAACCTAAATTTAAGTCTCTCTTGAAGTTAATCATTTATAGGAAATCCAAGACGTTAAGTTAATTGATCATTATTTTTCTTTACTAATGGTATTTTAACTATTTCACTTTGCTTACTTTGTAATGCTTTTTCTTATTTATTTTAAACCATATCGCTGATCATTATTTTCTATTGATTTATTCCTATTATTTGAAAATAATAAAGAACGAATAAAGGAAATCAATAATACCATTCTGACTTTATTGATTGATAAACAATAGAGAGTTACTGGAATCAAAAAGTAGGATACTAAATAGCAACTACATAGCTTTAGATATCTCTAGAGATATAACTTAAAATGTGAATTTAAAAATCTTTCTAATCATATTAAGTCTATTTCTAGCGCTATGTACCAAACTTAAACTTAAATTAGAATACATTTGCAGTTAGCTTCTAGTAAAGAAGTTCACTAATAAAGCTTGCTTATTTTTTATATGATAGCTTACCTTAAAAATATTTGAGTAAGCACTCAAAAAATGTTAAAGCTAAAGTTAAATATCTAATTTCATAGAAATCGATTCTAAGTCCTACTTTGCTTTATGTTCCATTAAGAACTAGAACTGCTAGCAACGTATTTAGAGGATTCTTTTCATTTTATAAAAGTCTTTACATTATTAAGTGCATAAGCATATTCAAGTATCTTAAATTGATGAAATATTTAAAACATTAAAATGTGGGAGCGATCATAGTTAGGCTAGTTTCAATTATGACACTTCATAATTGATATATGATTTAAGAGCTATAGCATTATCTTTTATAGACTAGAAATTTAAGTACTAATACGTCCCTTTTAACTACCTTCTTCTCTGTAGTAATAAACCTATCTTTGAGATTTAAAAACTAAATTAATATCAAAAAAGAAATTAAGATAAAAGCTATAAAGATACTTAAATTTGGTGTTTGTTCTATAATTATACAGTTACAAGATAAATTAAGTATACCAAGCTTTTTGCTTAGAAATAAGATGCTCACAAAAATACTTAGATTTAGTACTCTGCTTAGTATCAGTTTTAAAATGCTCTAACTTGTTTAACTCCCTATGTGCTAAATTAATATTAGCACTAGAAATTTGATTAGTAGGAAATCTTAGAAAATCAATAATTAATATACGAAGAATTGCTTAAAAGTCTAGAAATATATGAGTAGTAGTTAAGTTAAATGGATAAATAACTTATAGAATATCAAAATAAATCCATGAAGAGACAGAAAATAAATAATAGCTAGAAAAAATAAAATTTGGTGATGATGCTGAGATTGTCTTAGATTTATTAAAATGAAAAGCTAGAAATAGAATAAAATTAATTTCAAATGCTCCTTAAAAAAGTATATCATAAAGTAGGAAGCTAATCAAAATTAAGATATTTAAGCTACTATAATTTTTAGTAAAATTAGTAAGATCAAATGCAACAATAACTATGAAATGCTAGAGTAAATTAAGTTTCTTATCCACAAGATTAAAATAATAAATAAGCTAAGATTAATGCATAAAATGCTTCAACAAAAGCAAAACTTATTAGCTTTGACTTTTAGTCATAATGTTTGCAAGGATTGCTTACTTAACTGAATCAGAAGTTAAACTGAAAGGAATTTTATTATTTTAGAAGAAGAAAAAAGGAAGGATTGAAATAGTACGAATTGCAAAGTTTCTTTAAAAGACTTTGAAATAGAAATGTAATTGGTAAAGAAATGATTACTAAGCGAATAAAATAATTGAGGAATAGTAATAGCAAAATAATAATAAAGATAAGTAGAATAATTCAATTATTCTTGTTGCAATTGCGTGCTGAAGTTATAAGATAGAATTTTGATAAAAAACTATTTAAGGAGCAATTGAGAGGAGGTTAAAATGCTAATGGGATTCTATTTTGTATTTTTAAGAGAATTGTAGAAGATGGATAAGATTGGAGATTTCAATTTAAGATATAAAAAGTTATTTAATAAAGAAAAAACTTAGAATAGTTAAGAGAGTATATATATACAAATCTTAAAACTAAATTTACTAATTCATAATTCAGCTAATAATATAAACCAATGCAGAATAAGTTAAATGAAGATAAGTGAAATAATAAAAATAAAAAAAGAGTGATATTAAACGCATCTATTAAATTTCATAATTTATCCTTTAATATTACATGACTAGCTTATAAGCAAAAGAAGCTATATACATTAATATAACAATTATCAACTAAAAATAAACTAACAAAATCATGCTTAAATTAATATAATTTGTAAATAATATATTTCTAAATAACTTAATCAATTAAATAAAAAGCTGAAAGTATATGATTATATAGTTAACTTTAAATTTAAGCTACTTAATCCTAAGGATAATAAGTTAATCATTTTAATTAGTTTGTTTTAAAAATAGTGATATATTTCAAAATTTTAGTAAAGAAAGCATTAATTCTTGCTTTCTTTCTTCAAACTTGTAAATTCATAATTTCATAGATTTAGGCAATTATAAAATCTCTAATGTATTTTACTATATAATTGCTTGAGAGGTTGACATTATACTGTAAATTAATTTTACAAGTAGTTTAGAAGCTATTTCTTGATTTAGGAATGTGTGATATTAAAATATAGCAAAGATATGCAATAAATAAAAATTTTTGATTATTAATGAAATATTTTCTCTTAAGATTTAAAATGTAATTTATGAATTTTATAGAAACAGATTAATTAGTGGACTGAACATTTTATGCTTAACTACAAAATTCAATCTTGTTGAATAAACCTCTAAAAAGTAGAAAAATTTCCCTCATAAAGCATGACCCCAATTAATTTGATCTTCATATAGAAAAAGTTTATTATTTCTAATTTATTGATATAAAGGTTATTATCCTTTTTTAAGTTATTTTTCTTTATCATGAAATTTGTCTAAAACTGAATTTTATTTTTAGAAGGTAAATTACTCGAGCTAAAGATAGATGAAACTTTATATAAAAGGAAATATTTAAAATTAAACTTATTTTAGCATTCTGAGATTATTGGTTCATAATAATTGCATTTATTATTGTTTTTGCTGTTTAAAATCCCTTCATTTTATCTTTTATCTACTTAATTTATTTTTAACTTGAACATATTCTTCGATTTATATCTTTATCTAGGAGAAAAAACGTGGATAATAATCTCAGGTGTAACTATATATGTGATCTGAAATTAATCTAAGATTATTTCTCATTGTTGTCTTAAAAATGGATATCTGCAGTTGAGTTTTTTGTCTCTTGACTTGGAACAATTTATAAATGTTTCTATAAAAATACCATAAAGCTTTCACATATCCTTCTTTTATGGAATCTACTAAACTTGAGCAATTATTCCAGCTAATTTCGGAAAATGGTGATTTCTGCACATGATTGCCCAACTCTTTAGTAATTAACTTTTAGAAAGATGTCGACTTTCTGTAGTTTAATATAAATCTTATTTTGGTTACTTAATACAGTCTAAAAAATGTTTCCTTTGATTATTTTGGTTGAATTTTATATTCCAGATGTAAAAAGATTTTATTAAAGATTTTGAAGTTTTTGTGACTTTTTCGTGATAGAAATAGAATTATCAAGTAGTATCTAAATCTATAGCATTACAATAACGAAAATTTTTCTTTTGTTAACATTCCGTGAAGACTCGAAATGATTGCTATCTAGTTGACAGTAGACATCCTTTGCATAATTAGAGATAATTTAAATAAGCTAGGCTAATAACCCAATAAACTTGTATTCCAATGGCAATGCTATGAAACTCATCAGAAAATAGGTAAATTAGTGCTTTTTTAAGTTAAAATTACCTTTCTTTACCTGGCTAAAAGGATAAATCTTCCCAAAATTAAATGTTTAAAATTAAAATTTTGTTATATCTTTACTATTAATATACTAGTAGCAAACTATTTCTCAATCTAATAAAATTAAATAAGATAGCACATCAAAAGGAATCATTCAAACGAGCTATCATGATTAACTAATAAATTGGTAACAGCTTAAGATAGAAATTAGCGAAGAATTCAAGGCAAAAGTAGAAATATAGCTAAATGATTTTGATAATTAGGGAAATCTAATTTAGAAAAACACTACAGAAACACTCTCTTAACTATCTTAGCATAACACCGTTAATATCTATAAAAGTTTCGGTCTAAAATAAATAAAAAACCAGCTTTCTGAAAAATAACTATTAATTAAGATGCTTCTAAATAACCTCCGAAAGTGTTACAAGAAACTTGGTGTATCAGATAAAAGCTTTTGAGAAAGCTAATGATTAAAATAATAAAAAGAAAGGTAAATGAAATAAATCCTAATGATAAAAGATTAAGTAAGATGAGCTTAAGTGAATAAAAAAGTTTATTCTTGCTACTCTCTAAAATATTAATAATAAACAAAGATGCTAAACTAAAAAAAAGAGAAATAATTCGTTTATGTATTAAATAAAGTTTTCGCAATATAAAGAAACTTAAAGAGAAATATCTCTTTTTAATTTAAATAACTTAAGAAAGTTAAAAAACTCTTTCTAAAGAATCTATTTTTAGGAATCATAGCTTTTTATTAGAATATAAAGAACTTATTGAAAGAAGTTATTTTATTTACTTTTCAAGATGCTAAATAATCTAACAGAAAAGGATATTAGTAAATTAAAAGCCTATATTTCAATTATTAGATTAATTATCTTAATTAAAGCAAATAATTTTATATTAAAAAAATATTATTTTTAACTTGAAAATAACCATATAAAAAATACTAAATATTGATAAATATAATTAAAAATAAAAATGCTCAAATAATAATAAATATTAATTAAATAGAGTAAATAAAAAAGCTATAATTTTTATAATAATTTTAATTAATTAATTTAGCCTTTATTTAATTTTCAAGCGAATTAATAAAAATTCTAAAAATTTAAAACTTTTTTATTTAATTTTAATTATAAATTTTGCTTTTCTTATTGAGTAAAATAATATAAATAAGCATTTTGCTCTTTTTTTAATTTTCTAGAGTTTACTCTTCATAATTATGTTTTTTATTTTTTTTGTAAATATAATTTTATTTATATTTAATTAATGAAATTAAAATTACTCTCCTAATTTATTAATTTATTTATGCTTTAAAATAATTTTAACTGTAAAATGAAAAAAATTTAGCTCTTTTAATGAAGGTATTTGGACAAAATTGAAAAAAAATTGAAAAAAAAAAAATTTATTTTTATATTAATTACTATATAAAATAGGTGAAAAAAACTAAAAATTTTCATTTTTCATTTATAATAAAAAAATATTAGTAAATAAATCCTATCATTAGTATAAACTTAAATTATGAAGTTTACTATTTTTTTAAGTAAAAAAAATATTTAAAATAAAAGTATTAAATAGAATTAAATAAAGTGCTTAAATAAAATAAAATTACATTAAAATTTTATTTTTTCAAAGATTTATTAAAAAATTTTAATTTTTATAATAAAAATTGAATGATATAAATAGTTTAATTTAGTAATTAAAATTTATTAAGTATGCTTTACAATCTTAAAGTTTTGCTTATTTAAAATCTCTTTTTAAATAAAATTACAAATTTATATCTTAATTATTTCTATAAAAGTCAATAAATATAAAATTGAATCAAAAAATTAAATATTTATACTTCTATAAGACTAAAAAATTACTTCTTTTGTTTTTTAGATAATTTTTATAATATTTTTGATATAAAAAGTTTTAGATATATTTTTATATATAATCAATTTATCTAATTTTTTAATTTATGCTTTATTTTATTTTTTTAATTTAATTAAATTTAGAGTCATTTTTCATTCTTCTTCTACATAATTAAAAATCTTTTTGTCGATCAAATCAAATAATCTATTGTCTATTTTATTCTCTGTACTTTTATTAATAATTTAATTGCAAAATTCAAGAACTTTATCCAAATCTTAAATGCTTCTAATATTTTCTGCTTCATTTTTCTTCTTAAACATCTAAGAAGGTAATAGAGTAACTTCGTGTTCTTTCAATGTCTCTATCTAACTTATTTAAATTTTAGGTTTAGATATATAATTAAAAACTGCCAATTACTCTTAATTGAATAATACATTTTTTAATTTTTCAATTTCGATCATTTTTTGAATTAGAAAATCCATTTCCAAATATTAGTAAAACGTATCACTAGCTTTATCAAAAAGTTCCATATTCTTTTAGATAGCTTTTTTAATCTTCAATTGTCTATTCCCTGTTTTAAAAAAGTTAACGAGCTTGTAAAAATAGTAGGTGAAAAAGTTGATTTTTAAAGGAGTTTCATTATTATACTTAGTTTTTAAGTATTTTTTCTTCTATTCTTTTGAGATTTAAAATTTAAACTTTCTTTTATGCTTCTATGTATTTTCCATTGTTTTAGGATTTTCTTATTCTAGATTTAAAGATCATTCTTAATCTGTTTTATTTAAATTTGACTCACTATTTTCTCTTTATGACTTTAAAATATAGTAATTTTCTTCCTTTTAAAGAGTATTTAAAATATTAAATTTTTTTATTTCATTTTATTCTCTATCAGACTCAGAAATATCTTATTCTAGTAATGTCATTTATATCATTTTATCTGAAGAATTTCCTACTTATTGATTTTAATTTTATTCTTGTAATTATTCTAACTATATTTTTGAAGCTTCTTTTAAGCTAGTTTATTAGTTTGATGAGTCATGAAATTTAAACTGCTCATTATCATCTTTAAGTTTCTTTTCTTCAAAAAAATTAGTTTAGTTTATCTCTTAAAGTTGATCCGAATTTTATTTTTTATTTCTTCCTTTCTTTCTTGCCTTTTTTCATTCTTATTTTTCTTATAAAGGCATTTTTTAAATTTCAGAATTACAACAAAGTTTACCTTCATCTCCTGAGTCCAGTTTTTGATCAGTTCGTTATAATGGTATAACTTTTGCTATATTCAAGCTTTAATTTTCTTAGCAGTCTTCTAGATCAAAAATATCGTTGATAAAACTTTTTGCGAAAGCGTATTTTGAATATATTTTAATTAGAATCTTGCTTAAAATAAAAATTGCATTAAGAACACCTCCTAATTGAGAAATGACATTTTGGAATTTTTAATATCTTCTCTTATAATAGAGTTAGTTATCAGAGGAAAAAACCCACAGTGTAAATATATCGGTAGACTAAAGATTAATGTTTGGTATAGAGTTTACTTGTTATTTCTCTAGAGTAATATCATAAATCACATTTGTATTCTCTAATAAATATCCATCGTCAGTTTCTATTTTGATAGGTTAGAAAGCTATGTATCCTTATTAAAAGGAATAAATATCAACCATCTAATAATACGCGTTTATTTAGGTTTTAATTGGATTTTCATAATCTGCAATATCTATAGATTTGTCAGTAAAGAGGACAGTAAAATAAAGTTACTTTTATATCATCTCTTCAATTTCACTCAAAGAAGCACACTAAATTTCTGTTGAATTCTTGCACATTTTTACTTATAACTTCAGGCTTTTCATTACATATTCATTTCAATATCCTCCTAACTCAAAGGATTCTTAGTCAAAACATTACATAAGAGAAATATTCTGGAATTCATTTTAGGAATACTCTTCAAAGTCTTTAAAGGAATTAGTATCACATTTCTTTGTTGGAATTCGGTTGAATTAACCGTTTTTTTTATTCTTTATATAGTACTAAGCCTCTAAAGTGAAATAAGTAGGAGGAACTTCAATAATTTCTTAAAATTTAGAAAATCCAAACGAAAAGCTAAAGTTATTTGTCCCAATATACTATCAAGGATGATGATATTGTTTAATTGTTTGAGATAACGTTTCTGGGTTTCTTCGAAGCATCATATCTTGTCCTAAGCTAATAAATGTAAGCAAAAAAATTATATAAGTGCAAAGGGATAAAAATGCTCCAATAAATGTATAAAATCCTCTAGCTCCCTTATACAGAAAGCATATTTATGTTGGATAAATATCTAAATAGCTTAATAAGCTAGATGCCATTTATTTTTATAGTTAGTTTTAGTTCAAAAGTAGAAATTGTTTAATTAGTATATCTTAAATTTTAAAGATAAGCAGATTTGGTATAATACACTGAATAATATTTCAAATACCTCTAGCATAAAAAAAATAGATTAAAGTAAGCTTTTAATTCTATACTGTCAACTATAATTTTTTTAAAGGTAATATTAAAATTATAATTTGAATACTACTAGCAAAAATAAGGTTTAATGGTATCTTTTCTTAGATTAATTAATTTTGTATCCTATCAATTTGCCTTACTAATAATTAAGTTTATAGTTAAAGTTATTTATTTCTAATTATTGTTATAAGATAGTTAATTTATTTCATTTAAGGTAATTATTTACACTTCAGATATTTAATCTTTTTCATTCTATTTTCGATTGAATTAGTAAATAATTTGGCTAAAGTTTAATTAACTTCATATTAAGATTATATCAAATAGGTCTGCTTTAAAGATACCATTTTTAGCTTTTCGAATCTGTTATCTTGATTATGAAAGAGACATCCTAAGCTAACTTTAATGTACTTAATTATTGTAATATCATAAATAAGTAGATGAATAGTTAATAAAGCATAGTTATTAAATTGTATATGCACTATTTATTAAATAACTAGGAATTTAAGATTACTAAAAAAGCAATATTTACTATAAAAAAGTGTTAAATATAGGATTTAAATGTATAAAATAGAAAAGCCAATATAAACATTTTAAACCTTATTAATCTACTAAATGCTCAAACAAATACTCATTTAGTTTAAGGAATAAATTTTAGCAAAATTTTATCACTCTAAAAGAAAATAATAAAAGCAACACTAGAAAAACAAGTTTTAATGCCTTTAAAACTGTAAGAAATACATTAAACTACCATTTTAAATCATATAGAAATTAAATAAGCTTAGAAGTTGCCAAATATCAAATTAGGATATTTCATTAAAGCTTTCATATGTAAAAATTAAAAAACTTAGAAATTAAAACTTTTTACCTGAAAGCTGATATTCTAAAAAATTTTTAGATAATCTATTATGATTATAAATCTTATATTAATTTGCTAAAATTTCTTTAATCTTAGAGAATTAAAAAAAATGAAAATATATTTCCTTTCTCAATAAATAAAATAAAAGTTTTAGAATAAAAAATCATAGATCATATTAAATATTTTAAACTTAAATTTTATTTTTAAAGGATGCTTTTAATTTAATTAAAATATCCTAGAATAGTAGAAATACATTTTTTTTTCTTTTACTTAAATATTTTTTTATTCATTTTTTTAAATAAATTTTATACAAAAAGAAATAGTAAAAATAACTAAATATCAGAAATGAAAATTAATAAAATAAACTTTATTGAGTAATTTAAGGAAGAATTTTGTTTCATTAAAAAAAGTTATAAACTTTGTTATTATTTCAGTGTTTTTATTCTAAAATTATTAAAATTTTCAATCAAATTTTAATTAATTTTTATTTATAGAAAAATTTTAATATCATCTTATAAAAAAATATTTAAGTCTTAATTATAACAGAATTATAATATGGTAAAAAATAATTCTTTATAAAAGTCTTAAACAATTAAAAAATTAGATAAGATAATTTAATAAATAAATAAATTAGATATAAGTAATAAATAAATAAAAATGATTATAGAGAGCGTGGCACCTCATTGGAGCGCAGCTCTTTCAATATTAATATTTAATATTAAGAAAAATGTTCTTATGCTTCTTGTTAAAATCCTAGAAGTACAATAATCCATATCAGTTTCTCCAAATGAGGAATCTTCTTACTAAAAATTAATCTTAAATCTTGAGTCGAATGCTTCAGTCTTCTTGAATAAGGTCCAAATAAGAGATAGTTATTAAGTCATTAAATAGAAGACCGTCAATCAAACTTTCATACTGCTAGAGAGAACTCTCGGGGTAAGTTAGGCATATCTCAACGGAACTTATCCACCCTTCCAAGTGGTGACATCTAGTGTGAATTATTTGCAATGCAGTATACACTACACCAGATTACTTTCTAGTTCTCCTAACCGCAGATGAAATCTATTTTATACTATATATAATAAAATTATTAACTTATAGTATTTGGAGTTAATTCTTTTTTATAAATTTAATATTTTACAATCTAGTTAAAGATATTTTTATTTATTAGTTAATATTTTAGATAATCATTAAATTTTTATTAAATTATTAAAATAGTTTCACTTTTATTTTTTAAATATTTGTACATAATTTTTAATTTCTCTATGACCAAATTATTTGCTTCTAAACTTAAATTATTTTCTATAATGGTTTCATTTTATAATTTATTATAAAATTATATAAATAAAAAAAAGCTTTTATAACCACATTTAATGATAGAATCATAATAGGGGAAATAATAAAAATCTATTCAAATCAATTTTTTCTAAGGAAAATTCTTAGTCAATAATCTTAAAAAAAACCTTAAACTTTTTTTTCATAATTTATCTAATGATTCTTTATTATTTATTTTTGAAATTTAAAAATCAAGAAGTTAAATGAATACCTACATATGGACAAAATGAGTAAGCAGATTACATCTTCTATTATAGGATAATTTTTACCTGTAATTATAGCAATAATTTTTTATAATTTTAATTTAATTTTATATTTTTTCAAATGCAGCAACTGATTATTTTAGTCAATTATTTTTTACATTTATTGCCTTTTTATCGTTAAACTAAAAAATTGTAAATAGACAAAAACATTTTTAATGTTTCCATATTTTTAAACCATAAAGCTCACCCTTTTTTTTTACTTTTTCTCATTTATATAGCAAAATAATTTTTTTTTAATTATGAAATTGATGCTATTTTTTAATATGAAATAGATACTCACGTTTTAAATAAATATTTATGTAAAAAATAAAATTTAAAGTTGAAATTTATGAATAAAAATTATATTAAATTTGGTTAGATTATAACCTTAAAATTTTTGACTTAAATAAAAAATAATTTATAAATAAAATTGTAATTAAAGGAACTCAACGTTTTTAATTTGCTAAGAAAAAATTTAATAAATAAATAAACAAATTTGATTATAGAGCGCGTAGCGCTCTTGTTGGTGCGCAGCTCTTTAAAAAATGTTTCAGACTGAAAAGAATGTTTTACCGACTTTAATATACATTACTCTCCAACGGTAAACCCTTTCCTAGTCTAAGCCAGTATAACTGGTTGTGAGGAAGACACCTATTCCGGATGTCGACCTCGTTGAAATAAACTGAATTTTTTTTCTATTTTTAACTTTTTCAATACCTTAATAAAATACATTTCTTTTGCTTTAAATTACTTTCCGACTTTAATATACATTACTCTCCAACGGTAAACCCTTTCCTAGTCTAAGACAGTATAACTGTTTTTTTTATTTTCCGTTTTATAAAGCTTTGTTTATGTTACTAACTAAAATTTAAAGAGTTTTTTGAATGAAGTATATAAAATCTTTTTTTTAAGGAATCAGATTTATTACATTTCCCATAAGAATCGACTATAACGAAAATTTTCGTTTTTCTTTTGGTAAAATTTTAAAAACAAAGATATCATTTAAGAATAATTATCTGTAAGAATGATATCTATTATTAAATACTTATTAGAGATTTATTAATATGATATTTGGTATCAAAATCTTCAATCATAGGTTGAAGTTAAACGTCAATGAATTTAATAATAAATCAAAAAAAATTTAACTTTCTTTACATAATATAAATAATACCATTAAAACTAGGTTTAGATAACAATTTAGATTTAAGAAAATTATTTCTTTAAATTTCATATAATCTGAATTTAAAAAATTGGAAATAAACTAAGATCTAATAGGGATATATAAAAAATAAATAAATAATCTTGGTTTTTTAATTCTAATTTAATAAAAATAACAGATAAAAAGATATTAATCTTAAGTTATAAGAAGCAATTTATTAAAATGATTTAATAATTTTACTTTGAAAAAATTCGCCTATATGAGAGATTGGAAAATAAAAAAAATTGTTATTTTAATTTAAAAGAGAAAATATTTTAAATTTCTAAATTTAAAAAATTTAGTATTTTGGCAAAAAATTAACTAAATATAAAAAAATTTTTAGAGATAAATTTAAATATTTTCTTTCATTAATTAAGTTTAATTAATTCTAGTTATTTTTATGATTAATTAAAGGATTTTATCTTAAATTATTTCTTTGTCTAAAATATCTTTATTTTATTACTTTATTTCAATTTTTTTTAAATATAGTAAATCAGCAAATTTTAGTTGATAATATTTCCATTCTTTTCATTTTGATATTTTTCTTAGTACATTTTTTCTTGCTAAAAAGGATAAACAGCTATTTTGCATGTTTTTTAAATAAACTAAAATTTAATTAATAAAATTAAATTTTAGAATAAAAAAAGTAAATTTTAAGTAAAACATTTTTATGAATATTATCTTAATCTTGTTTTCTTTTTATTATTACCACATATATCTTAAATTCTACAAAATATAAATATGATAAATAAAAAAAATTTCACTATAATTCTTTTTAATAAAAAAGCTGCTAATTTATGTATTTAAAAATTCTTAAAGTGATTAAAAATATTTTTTAGCTTATTTTTCAATTAATTTAAATATATAATATAGACTAGATACAATATTAATTTTTTATTTTTAGTATTATGATAATTACATTTTTCCTTAATTATTTTCTTTACTTTTTTAAAGAAAAGCTTAATATATGTAAAAATAAAAATTTATTAAAAGGATTAAAAAGTACATCAAACTAAGCATTTAAGTATATTTATTTAATTTTAAAATTAAAAAAGAAATAGTGTTTTCATATATCATTCCTATGTTTTTTAACGTTAATATTTTAAAATGATGCTGTCTCTTAAAAACTATTGATTCTTTAATAAATAAACTCAAAAATGTAAAAAATTATAAATTTCACTTTTTATTCTCTCCACATCATTGAATAAAGTCCTGGCAACCCAAAATCAATTGTTGTTCCAATAAACATTATAATGTAAAATATACGTTCTTTCTACGTATGAAATTTGACTTTTATAATTTGGAAAAGATTGCATTAAAAATATTTTTTACTAGTTCACTTGACGGTATTTATTAGCACAACCTACAGGAGTAAGATAATCACCAATAAATAATGCTCATCAGTTATTTCTGACATACTTACAATAGGATAACCCTTACAATCGACTAAAGTAGTCATACAGTAATTGTAATATTTGGTTGAAATTAACAAAAAGTATATTAGAACACTATATAGTTCCATCTCTGTTTTTATTCCTTAGTATATTAAAAAGTTAGGATGAATTTAAAAATCTATTTATATGTTGCTAGTCGAACATTTTCTCCTTATTCAAAAGAATATTCTCCTGAACAAAAAGATTTTGCTTTATAATTCCATAAACAGATTTAAAACAGCAGTAAATCAGAAAGTTTTAGAAGAAATGCCTGATTTGTTTATTATAGCATGCAATGTTCCTATATAAATAAAATCAAAGGTCGAGAAAAAAAGCATAAGAATAACAAGAGTACTTTTATCGTATCTTTTGAAATATCTATATTTAAATAATAAATGTCCTATCAGTTTAATAAAAAATATCAGAAAAGGAACTAATTATAAAGTTACTGATTAATTTTTTTCTTTTAGAATGGGAAAAGCAACTTCGAAAAAAATTTTAACACCTGAGAAATAACTTAATGCAAACATACCAGCGGTAAGAACTTTAAAAAGCATTCAGGATTATTTTATTATAAATAAAAATGAAGCAGCTTCGAGAAAGTTTCCTATCATAAAAGCCATCGATTTTTTATTAAAAAATGCTATATTTCCTACTATATGTGTTAAAAGAGGCATACATGCTAGTACATATAATAAAGGCCTTTTAAGCTTGCTTTTTAATATAAAGAATAAAGAAAAATAAATATTCCCACAGTAAAATAAATAATAGTCACTTTCTAATGCTTTAGTCAAAATTTTATTAATTTATTTAGAGCATTCATCGAAGCAGATCAATTTACTTTGAGTAAGAATCTCACCATTATTAACTTTCTCGTCGAATTCATCCCAGTTTTAGATATCACAAAAAGTATAAAGATTGAAATTTTTTTATAGATAAAATTTTATAGAAGTGACGGTAAAGAAGAGTAAATAACTAAATAAGAAATCAAAAATTCGATTCTCATCTTTAGTGTCTGCGTCTATTTTTCAATCAACTATAGGAAATTAACTATCCAAGGGATCAGCCATAATTTCATTTTAGCTTTATTAATTCTCATTTTATTACTTAGTAAATTTATCTTTTCCTTAGATTTGAAATGAAGTGTTTTCCGCTCCAATCTCTGAGCTATAAACCTGGAGATATGATTCAGTGTTAATTTTTTAATTTTAATCTGCATTATTATATGACAACTGTAAGTCCATTTTTAAAATAGTTATTATTTCCCTTTAATTTAACAAAAACAGAAAAAGTAAAGAAAAACTGAATTAAAAAATAAGAAAAGATGAAATATAAAATCTAAAACACTAAACATTTATATTTAAAAAACTTATAAGAAGGGCTTTTAAATATTTTTGAAGTTTTACTACATAAAATAATTATTTTCTTATGAGTTTTTAATTAAGATTGATAAATGAATTCATGAGTAAAAGAAATAATAATATTTATAATATAATCCAAAATAAAAAACAAAGTAATTTAAATTAAAGAATTTTAAGAAATTATATAACTAATTTAAATTAAATTGAGAATTTTATTAATTATAAAGATAAAATTTATTAACAAATTATAAAAACTTTTTTTCAAAAAAATTTCAAAAAAGTTTTTAATTTTACAAACTCTAGTAAAAGTTAATTCATTGAGAATTTGCCAAAAAATAAAATGGAGATAATATTTTTTATCTAGTTTTAAAATATTAAATAAAATATCTTCAATTAGATTTTTTTAAATAAATGAAGGAAATATTTTTATTTAAGAAAATTTAAAACATGAAAATATTAAATAATTTAATTAAATTAAGTTTGCTTGGTAAATGAAAATAAAAAGAGATATATTAATTTTTTTTCATTTTCTAAATGGTGAATCAATTTTAATAATCTTTAAACATTTAATTATGTAAATTTTAAAATAAATTTAGTAATCACATAAAATAGAAAATGAGATATGCTTTTTCTTCTTTAAATCTTAATAAATTATTACTTAATAATATAATATTTGACTGTTTAATTGGAAAATCACATCGATTATTAATACATTTAGAAAATTCATAGTAAACTATATGAATTAATTAATTAATTTTTACGTAATTTCAACTTGTTTGGTTAATCAAAAATCAAAAGTTTAAAGAAAAATAAAAGAGACTTCATATTTGCTTGGATCTTGTTTATCATACGTTCTAAGGTTTGTAATATATTTTTTCTGAGAGTTTTGATAGATCGATTCCCATTCATTTCTTATTAAATTCGTGCATTGCATGCTATATGTTTGGAACTTCTTTATTTAGCTGGAGTTATTCCTGTATAGTTTACCTTCTTGATTGCAATAAATCCTGAAAATATTTTCCCATTAGTTTTCTACTATTTTCTTTTATTTTCATTAGAATTGGAAGCAGCTTCTAACTTTGTGCCCTGGTCACTTGCCGTATCAACATCTCATTATTTTTCAATAGGGAATATATTGCTTTGTAGGCTGTTGCTCTACATCCATCGGATCATTCATCTACATTTTTTGCAATAAAATGCTTTCAGTTAACTCTGTGAATTGATTAAATTTTGTTTCTAATTATTCTATCATGATAATTCCTAACTATTTATTTTAAGTTTTTAATCTTATGAATTAATCATCAGTTGTTCAATTTTTCTTTCGAGTTCTTGTACAGTTCTTAAGAGTTTAAACTCTTCTAATTGCATGACTTAGAGTTCTTAAAGTATTTTTTATTAATCGCAACTTGACTAAGATGATTCCTTTTGAGAAGAGATTTTTTACAAGTAATTTTCCATTTTATCTTATATATAATAATTTTTCTTTTTATATTAAGCCAGATAATTTTTTAAAGTTCCTTTAAAAAAATAATTAACAAAAGAAAACCTTTTTGTTTAAGAAATAATATAAAGAATTAAAGTTCCTTTTTAAAGTTATATCTTCATCATTTTAGAATTTTAAATAACATTCGTATTTTTAGCATAAATTAAATAACGAAATTTCTTGAAATAAATTATTCAGGTAATTTCCGATTTGGTTTGGTTTAAAATATTCATCTTAAGAAAAATCCAAAAAGAAGTAATCTCTTATTTAATTAATTTTCAATCCTGTAAAATGTTCTCATTTTACAATAAAAATTAAAAAAATGAGATTTATTTAAGTCTTTTAATTTTGAATATCGTAAATTCAAAAAATTAAGGAAATTAAGGAAATTTTCTTTATGGTTCTTCTAATTTATAAATTGGTTAGATTTGAAATGATTAATCTTAAAAGTTTAAAAACTTTAATATGCTCTTTTGGATCATTTATGATTATTTTTCTTTTATTATATATTCATTTTTTTAATGGATGCTGGATTCAAGTCAGCCGAGCAGGAAACCCAGTGCAGTGTAAACTGTATTTAAAGTAATCTTGTAATAGATGACACTATAGAGAAGTAAGGACGTGCCTTTTGTGTGATAAGCTTTGTTTATTTGAGGGCTCTCTATCAGAACGAAAATCTAGCTAGGAAGCACTGAAGTCCAGGTCTAAGAGCTATTCTGTCTTTACATGTATGAACTTTTAACTGACGAGCCATTTAATAATCTTAATTACTTATTCTTACTAGGATTTTATTCAAGAAGACTGGGGTATTTGGTTCAAGAATAATTTTAATAAATAGATTCTCCATTTGGAGAAGCTGATTGACTCAATGGACGACAAGAATAATCACATGAAGTATGAGAACACTTTTTTAATATTAATATTGAAAGAACTGTGCGCCAACGAGGTATTACGCGCTCTAAATAATATTTATTTATATAGCATATATTTTTTTATCTATATACCTATTTTTCTTCTAATTAAATCACTTTTATATTTAATTTTTTTATATATAAATTGTCTAATATTTTTTGATGAAATATGATAGAAAGAATGAAAGGTCCTACTTGTAACTAAAGTAACTAATTGAGGGATTTGGGGTTAAATTTGCAAGAAATTCAAACTAGAAAATAACTCCAAAATCAGTAAGATTTCTTTCTGGTATTTAGAGCAGTTGTAGCAATCTGTGAGACAAATTGTGAAACTGTGGCTTCGTCTTCCTCTTTATGAAATCCCATGTGAATGCTTTACATATTTGGAAGCATTACCATGACCGAGTTGAGAAAAAGGAAGTAAAAATTTCATAGATGATCAGATACGAGAATAGTATAGGAAGAATTGTGATTGTCTAATAGACGGGAAACCTATTTCAGGAGCAGTCGGATCTGCCTTTTCTTAATGTTTATGTAGCTACCAAAGTTTCTTTGAGAAGGACGTGCTGCATACGTTCTGGGCTTACCTAGTTCATTTAGATTAAGTAGAATTTAAGGCCACATCGAAAGTCTGGGAAAAAAGAAATTAAGTCTTATGAAAGAACATTTTTTAAGCAATTATCTACATTTTTCGTTATGAATTCTTAATGCAAAAAAAACACCCTTACCCTAAATTGCTTTTTAGAGCCAGCTTAACATCTTATCATTTACAACAGTATTGGACGTTATCTCTTAAATTTATGATTTTTATAAAGGTAAATAGAGGCGGGTCGTTATACACTGAGGTAAAGCGGTTTTATGGAATCAATTATGGATACACATAAAAAATAATCCTTTTTCTGCATTCAACCCGAGAAGGAGAGAATATGTCACTCTCAACGATGTTAAAGTTGAGTACGGAAGAAGTAGAATCTCTTAGAGAATAAATTAGAATCTAATATACGCAATAAGCTGACATCTCAGATTATCCCAATGAGGGGAAATCACATTAATAAACCTGTCTAGTAGTGGATCAGATGTAAAATTTTTTAAGTTGAACTCCAATTTTAATTAAATTAAACTTTATTTAATTTCTTAAATTTTATTTAAGCAAAACATTTTATAAAGAAGACATTAGGCTTTTTTATCTTATAACTATAACTATACCTACTTGAAATTGAAATTGTCATTTTTTTAATTTTTTCCTTCCAATTATTTCATTAATTTATCTTTCTAAAATACTTATTCTAACATTCTACATTAATTAATGAAAGGAACTATAATCAAAATAAAATAAAAATTCTTAGGAAGAGCAAATTTATTTATTAATACCACTTAAAAAATAAATAGAGAATTTTTTTTTTCGATAATATCCAAATTACTGGATAAATAGTCAAAGAATATTAAAAAAACCAAAAAGAAAAATTTTGCATTATTAAAAAAGAAGCAGAAATAGTAAAGAGGAAGCAAATGTTTCACTATTTATTTGAAAAATTAAAAAAATAAATTTTAAAATAATTAAATTAAAAAATATGTATCCAAAAAATAGGGATTTTAAATTTAAGTCATAAAGGAAAATATTTTAGATTTATATGAATAAAAAATTAGTTTCTAACTTAGAAAATATAATTAAAAGAATATATATGTAAAAAATGATAAACTTTAATAAGATTTAATGGACTAAACTTTAATAGAAACTAAAAATAAAATTTGTCGATATTAAACTTATTTTTGAATAATTAATAAATAATAAAAAAATAATAATAAATTTTATTATATAGCACGTAGCTCCTTGTTGGTGCGCAGCTCTTTCCATGTTTCAATATATGTTCGTTTCTTCAAGTAAGCCTTCAGGTAATAGAAATCCTTCTCTCATTAGTTACATATCTTCATCATTTTCCACTAAATTATCTCTTGCTTTTCTGTCTTTTATCTATCTAGACTTTATTTTATCTCTATTGCAAGCTTAATTTAATTTTTCTTACTCATCTTGCAAATTTTCGCTCTAATTATTTTCTTCTTAATCAAGCCTTTATACACTCATAAAATTATCCTTTTCCTGCTCTATAGTATTTTCTTGTTTCTTTTTTCATTAAATTTTCTTTTCTATGTTTCTTTTTTTCCTTTTTTCTAGTATATCTTTGATATAATCTTTTATTATCAAGTCAGCTTTAACTCTGTTTTACTCTTCTTAGATTCTAATGAATTTCTCGAATTTGGTAATATTTCATATTATATAAAATAATTCCATTCCTTATCTCTCTACTCCTATTGCTCTTAGATTTAAAATACATATTTATCTTCCTTCTTTGTATTCTGAGCATTTTTCTATGATATAATAAATTCATTAAGATCTTTAAAAGACGAAATTGTTAGACTTAGCATTAGCCATTAATAAGAAAAAGGCCATTTTAGGAAAAAGACGAGGAAACAATTCAAGACTACTTTTAGAGATCATTTTTTAGTTATAAAGTTGATAGAACTGGAAAACGGGTAACTATATTTTTCATTGAGAAGAGGCTAGATATCTTTAATTATACCTCTAAAATAAGAGATTAAGCAAATAAAACAGAATCATAGAGCAGTTTAGAACTTCTTTAGCTACTTCAAAAATAAGTAAGAAAAGTACTTAGTTAGAAAATATCCAAATCTATAAGAATTGGACAAGATTCCTTTTTTAGCTAGGTTCTTACTAATAAATAAAAAGCTCCAGTAGATTTGAAATAGTTATTCATAATAAATAAAAAAGATCATCAAGTATGTAGAGTAGATTAAAATTATCAATCTAATTAAATATAAAAATTAAATTAAAACAAGATAAAATAAGTTTTCTATTTACTCTATTAAAGGATATATTCTATAAAATTTCACAATTTTGATCTTTACAACTAATCTTAAATGATAAGAAGAAACTAGTTTAAAGCCTTTGAGAATATAAACATTTATCATTCCAATCAAAATTGAAAAAAAGATATCAGGATTTTTCGCGGTTTCAAAAAAGCAAGTTAACGACATCTAAGAAAGGATAGGATCATAAAAAGGGTATCAAAAAGATCATTAATCAGGACGAGTCTCACATTTCTGAAGAAAAACCTAGGAAATAGGCTAAAAATATAATGCGCTCGGAAGTCTCTAATCTCACCACATAGTAGTAAATAAGCTATATTAGTTGATTAAAGTGGTGCTGGACCTCCTGGAAGAGATAAAAAATGAAGAAAGACAATAAGAAATTAATGGAAAAGCTCAAATTTGCAGAGGAAATAGAATCGAGACTCATAACCTAAGAAAAGAGACCTTAACACATTTCGTAATATTTCACGAGAATAGAGCAGTTAATTTCAAATCTAGCAATAGAAGCAGAAAGAGCTGATCATCAAGTTAGAAAAAAATAGAATATTACCAGTACAAATTGCAGCGTTAAGTGGAACTGAAAGAATAAAGGAATGATTCAATGATAATTGAAAGTGAAAATAGTTCAAGATTTCAACCTAAACGACAAGTAAGAAGATGCTATTATTGTAACCCTCAAAAGCATTTGGAAAAAGTTCTAGAAATTTCACGATTTAAAGTAAGAATATTGAAACTAGTAGGAGTAGTTGGAAAATAAAAAGAAGAGATAATAGCAACTAAAACTATTAAGAGAAAGACTATTTTAAAACAAATTTGGAGAAATTTATAAGAAAAAAACATCTAAGTGAAATAAGAATTAAGAGTAACATGAAGGGCAAGGAGAAGAGTTGTAGAGATTTTCAGATTTTTATATTTAGCCTCTAGAGCAATCTAGAGGTAGCGGAAAAGAGGTTTAAATACCTCCAAGAAATTCAAATATTTAATTTTGTATTTTTATTTGTAGCATATCAATCAGACATTAAATTTTATATATTATAGCATAGTTTAAATAAAAATGCAAGCTCTTTTTTTTTAAATAAGATTAGATTGATGAAATAAAAAAGAATTTTCGAAACTATCTTTTAAGTTTGGAATATTGGTATAACCTATTTATAAGGACAAGCTAATTTAAACTCTCTAACTTATTTATAAATCATAGCAATATGTGATAGATAACAATATGAACCTTCCTTAATTCTTCGTTTAGTTCACATAGAAATTTGTAGTAATATTTTCTTATTTAGACTCGACTTAGGATTATCAAAAATTCACTTGATTATCACCAGTTTTATTAAAATGGAGAACTCATAAATGAATATAGCAGAAGCAGTTTCTCCCATCAACGAAGATAAAACTTATAGAGTATAAGCTAGATCAAGGGATCTTTTATTGTAGCAAGTTATCATAACTCTCAAACGAAATATATATTTAAAGGTCTTTCATAATGCAAACAGAAATAGCTTATTAAATAAATCTGAGAAGATATACTAGAACTACATTAATATATTATAATATTTATATTTAATTTATTATTTTGGTATATATATTTCCTTTTTAATACATCCTAATATGCTTCCTAAAGATACTCTAAATTCTAAATATCTCTAGTCATCATGAGAGGAAAATTAAAAAGTACTAATGAGAAAGCTAGAAATCAAAGGTTTTAAATGTCGAATACACTCATTGAGATAGACCAAAAATAGGCAACTTTTAAATATCTTGTGGCTATTTTTTGAGAACTCCGATGATTTACGAAATATCTCAATAAATAATAAGAAAAAGTTACCAATTTATTCAATCACATACTCAATAGTAAACCTAATATAAAAATCAAGTATATTGATTTACCAAATTCTCAAAATGCCATTAAAAACGAAGTCATCTCTATTTCTTGCTTAATGAGATTTGATAAGTATATTGAATATATTAGACGTAGAATTTAAAAATGGTATGCTTGTATATTTAATTTTCTTAAATTATCAGTAAATAAAAGATAATCAAAGTAAAATGTCGTTAAGTCTTACAAGCTATTTAGATATTTATCCTACACAAATCTCTTTGTAATACAAGAGAACTAGAGGGTTCTATACGACCTTTGGAGCTTGCTTATCCATATGCACATATGTACTCTTAATCCTTGCTTTTATAAATATGGGATGAGATATGATGTTTAGAAAGAATCCAAACTTTTTTTATTAGACATTATAGTACCTTTTTGCTTTGGAAGCGTTGATTACTAGAATAAAATATATTTAGTTGGAGGTGAAGTTGAGTAAAAGGTTGTTAAAACTACTTGAAAATTAGGCTAAAATGGAAAATGCACAAAAATGAGTGATTTGAACTAAGAAAGATATGATTTTGGAATTGAAGCAGCATAAGGATTCTTATATGTTGCAGGTGGAAATGTTAATTAAAGTATTTAATTAAAATCAGTTGAAAAGTTAAATTTAAGTAATGATACTGGATGGATACTTTGCTCATAAATGCCTTTTGAAATCAGCGGATAAACTCTGTAGACAGACAGCTAAGAAGAAAATATTTACTCGTTTGGAGGAATAAGCAAAAGAACTATAAAAGCAATTCTGAAGTATAATGTTAAGAATGATAAGTGAATCGAATAAGGAAATCTGCCTGTGTCTACTCTTCTTCCAGCAATCGTTTTAGAGCCTCTTGTAATATTAGGAGGTTTCAATAAAGAATCTTTATAATATTCAAATAGAATCTATAAATTAGAAAGTAATAGAACAACAAGTAAATATATTCCAGAGGGTTGTGTTCGCATGTCTTCAGTCAAAACTTTGAATAATATTGGATACAGTTGGATGTACTCATAAATTCAAGATCAAAATTATTACTATGTGATGAAAATTGATTTAGTAACTTTGAACACTGAGTTGTTGCTAAAAGTAAAGCAATGAAATAACTTATTTAGAAAATCTAAGCATAAAATATAAGCATATTAGTTTAATTTTCATTTTTATTATCTTAAGATAAATAAATTTTTATCTTTCGCAATTTTCTAAAAACTTAAAAACATTAATTAAATAAAGCCTTGGAAATAATAAAATAGCGATAAGCTAGTTCTTTAAAAACATTATAATTACTAAAAATTTAGAATCTAAAAGTATTTAAATAAATTAAATACTTAGAAATAGCATAAGGAAAGAATGAAAAATGAAAGCTTTTGTATAACTAATATATTTTATATAAATAAATAAGAAAATTGAAAATAGATTAATATTTTACCTACATCAAATTTAATTTCAGGAAATAAACAAATAATTTAAGAAATAAATTTGCAATATATAACAATGATGAAGAAATAAGTTAAAATATTAGAGTTTAAAAATTAATATGAGGATAAAGATATGAAATAAGCATTTAATTATTTTTAAAATAAATTAATACTTTAATAATTTTAGTAAGTATAGGTTTTATATTTTCATTTTAGGAGTTATTTTTAATTTCGAAGTGAATTTTCAAGTTAAGAGATGTAAAATTTAATAATTGTAAATATAGCTTAAATATAATATCTGTTTAAAAGGTAATGTAATATGAATGTATAAGACAGCGTGGCCGAGTGGTCTAAGGCGCTAGCTTCAGGTGCTAGTCTTCCGGGGCGTGGGTTCAAATCCCACCGCTGTCATTTTTATTATTTTAATATATTATAATTAAAAGTAAAAATTTAAAAGAAAATAAGTTTTAAAAATAATTTAGTTAAAATAATTAGAGTCAAAATAATTATCTTATAATAGTTAAAAAAGATATACCAGCAAATCAAAATTGCTTAGTAATAAAGACAAGAGAAACTTTTATTTGGAATTTATTCATTCATAATATTTAAAAAATGTAATTAAATAAGAAAAATATTTAGTTTTTTTAATTTATGATAAAATTTAAAAATAAATTTAATTATTTAAATAGTTATCAACACACAATTAAAATTTAATTAAATAATAGCTTTAAGAACTTAAAATTAAAAAATTTTATTATTAAATAATTTTTAGCTCCTCAAATGCTTATAAATTCTTAATTAAAATCGAACACAACTCTTTAAATTATTTATATTAAAAATATATTTAATCCTTTTATTTAGTTTAAAAGTTCTCATAATATTAAAAGTTATGATATTAAGTATTTTTTATTAAATATAAAAAATTATAATAACAAACTAATTAATCTAAATATATATAACTAAAAAATATAAAAATTATAATTTTTACAAATAGTTGCATGCGGAAAATAAAGTTTAAGATAATAAATTAAACTAGGAACAATTCTAGAAATTTGAAAGGTTAAATTATTCAAATAAATATTTCTTAAATTTGAAAATTTTATCCTAAAAGAGATAAAATTAAAAATATTAAAAAAGTAAAGAATTTTTAAAGAATTTAAAATTAAAAAATATTAAATAATATAATTTATTACTTATTTGTATCAAAATTAATTTATAATAATTTAATATTATTTCAAGTAGAGATAAACATTTTATTGATTAAAATAAAATAAACATATTCATATATATAAAATAAATATTATATTTAAATATATTATAATAAAAAATCTAAAGATATAATAAGTGCTATCGTTGAATATTTATTAAAGTGCAATTTTAAAAATACATTTTACATAAAAAATATATGAAAAGAAAAATAATTCTTGAGATTATAGTTTACTTTACAATAAAAAAAATTAAATACTTAAATTTTACGCTCAAAAATTTAAGTTTCCATTTTTTTAAATAACTAAAAAAATATTTCTCAAACACTCAAAAAATTTTATCAAGAAACAATTAAAGAAAAAAGATTTTTAATAAATATTTTATTAATTAACACTATTAATTTTAATCTTAGTAAAAAGAAATAAAAAATAACTAAATTTTCTAATAAATATTTATTTAAAGCATATTCATTTGATAAATAGAAATATTTTAACTTAATATAAAATAAATGATATTTAATTTATTTGAAAAATAAATTTATAATATTAATTATTTTATTTGATATTAAATCATTTAAATCTATATTATTTCTAGTAAATACACTAACGAAAATTTATATTTAGTTATCAAATTTAAAATAATAAAAATTTAAATTTTAAAGATCCTTAGAAAAAGTTTTAATTATAAAAAGAAAATATATCTTTTATTTTTAATTATTTTTAATTATAAATTCTTAAAATGTTAAATTTAAAAAACTATTTTTTTATTCATACTAAATCCTTAATATGGTTATGATATTCCTTATATTATTTCTATTATAAAATGAAAAGAATATACTTAATAAGCAGTTCATTAAATCAAATTTTCTTTTTTAATTAAAAATATTTTATTATTTATATATATCTTGTTTGTTCTCTTAATTTTTAAATTAGTATTAACTATAAAATCAGTATAGGAGCAAGATTAAAATATTTGTGCTTTATTTTTGATAGAATTACAATTGGATGATCAACAAAATTGATTATAATAATAATAATAATATACTAAATTAAAGTGTTCGTATCTCCGGGGATTTTAAACCCCTTCAATACATACCTCCAGAGTTCGTTCCTTGAGGTTTAAAATAAAAGTTCGGGACTCCCAGATTTTTGGAGTTCTGGCACTCCCTTGAAAAAGCCTCCTTCTAAATATTCTTCCATCCTTGTCTACATAAATTCTTGAAAGTTCTCTCCAAATCTCTTCACTGTTTCTTCTCTGTTTATCCAAATATATATTGCATCTCTTGTATGTGTGGAATTTTGATTTGCACAGGTAGCACAGCTTGACGATCCTTCTGGGAGGAGTTATCTCTAAGGGTTTTGTGTATTCTAGTTCCATTTTATTTTCAGCTAAAGTTTAAGGTTAAATTCTTTTTTCTCCCAAAAGTTTCACTTCGATTTCCTGTTTCATTAATCTTTCTTCATTGTTTTAACTTTTCTATAGTAATTTTTGGTTTTCTTTCTTTAATATTTAAACTTCTTCTTATAGGTTACGGATAGATTTCATAAGTTATTCTATTATTAGCTATTCATCATTTTTCTATTTCTACATTATTTTTTAGTTACCACTTTTCATGTAGTTGCTTGATCGTGGCTATGGGAGTAAAAAGTCTCGCTTACTTTAGTCAGTTTCTGTTGATTTAATTTCTTATTCAATTTAAGATTATCTTTATTTTTCTAAATTTGGGGGTTAAAGAGCCTAAGAAAATTATTATATTATTAAAGAAGACGTGGTAGGAGAAGAATTAGAAGTCTCTGGTTTTTTTTCCTTTTTCTATGGAGCTGGAAAAAAACCCTTCCTGAGACCTTCTGCCATTTTTTTTTTTTTTTACAAAATTGATTATTTAGACAAAAAATTATAATAACTAATTTTATATTAAAAGTATCCTATATCTAGACAAATTTATTTTTATGGAGTAATTAAAAATATTATCTAAATATATTCTTCCAATCAACTCTATCGTGGAATGTTGCAAAATATTAAATCAAAAGCTAAAAAAGGGAATTCTAGATTTATTAATTTAATTATATAAAATTTTAGAATAAATAAATTAAAAAATGAAAAAGAAAACGAAGTTGAGTTCAACCAATTTAGACTCATATCTATTGAAAACTTTATATTCATTAATTAATTATCCGATTTACTTTAATAATAGCAAAATAAAATGAACGGGCATTAGAGCTGAATTTTTAGTTTTTAGAGAGAATAATAGGTAAAATATTTTCAAAGAAAATGTATAAAAGTAAATAAGAATTAATAGTGTAACAGTAGTAGTTCATTTGAAATACATCCATAACTTAAGGATAAAAGAAAATGTTTTAATTAAAAGAAAGTTTCAACCATAAAATACTTTGATATATTAATGTAAAAAGCTATAAGTTTATCTAAATGATTCAACTGGAGATAAAATCAAAATATAAAATAAATATCTTTTAATTTTATTTTTCTAACAAAAGCAAAAAGTAAAAATATCGTAAAAAATAATCGAAACCAAGCTAGAGAAAATAAAAAATATAATGATCTAAATCTTTGATTCTTAGATTGTAATGAAAAATTATTATAGCAAAGAGCTATAAAATTCTTAATCTTAATTTAAAATATAGAACTAAATCTCCTTTTGTAGCTTTATTAAATTGAAGATATTAAAAAAATGAGTTTTAGCTTCTAATTTAAATAAAATGATATAAAACAAAATATTAATGAAAATTTAATCTTTAGATACAATTTAAATTTATCTTAAAAATTAAAGTCTTAAACTTTAATGTTCTATTATGGTATTGCTATTTAAATTAAAATTAACATAAAATTATTTTAATTGAATGACTTGACATATACAAATTAATTTCTCTATCATAAATTTGAATCTAAGACTTGAAAATAAATGATTAAATAAAAAAGCAAAAAGATAAAATATAAAACAGTTTATAAACAAATTTATTATTAAATTTAATAATAAATTTAAATAAGTAAATTTATATAATAAAATCATTTATTACCAAATATTATTATGTAATTTAACTTAATATTTTTCAAAGACTTAATGTATTATTTTAGTAATTTAGTTATTTTAATTATAAATATAGATATAAAGAGCTTTAAATGAGAAAAATAAGTTTAAATGTATTTTTTAATTAATTCTTTATATTTTAAAATTATTAAATTTTAATTTTCTTCTTATTGTTTAATATTATAAAAACAGAAAATTTAAAAAATATTCAAAAATCATAGAATTTTCCATTTTTTAATATTTTTAACTTAAAAGCAAAATTAGCAAGAAATAATTAAAAAAAGATTTTAAAGGTTCTTTAAAATAGGTATGGAAAAAATAAATTTAAATAATATCATAAGAGTAAAATTATAAAATTATAATTTTATAAATAATAATTTAAGTCAATTATGAATTATTTTCTTTTATTTTAATGTAAAATAGAATCTGAAAAATAAAAGAGTTTAACATTATAAATATGAGCAAAAACGCTATTACATATAACATTTTTATCTTTTTAATGTGTATAGACTTGATAGGCACATTTTATTATTAAAAAAGATAAAGTAATAAATTTATTAAAGGTAGATACAAATAAAATTATTTTAAACTTAAGAAAATTTAAATTTTAAGAATAAAATGTATATATCTGTAAAATAATTTTTTTAATTAAGAAAATAATAATTTAAAACATTAAACTTAAAAAAATTTAAGATTTTATAAAATAATCATAAAAGGTTGTATAAAGATGAAAAATATAAGAAACCAATTGATGGAATACAAAGTGAAAGATATTTCCAGAAAATTATAAAATTTAATATTGTGATGTCATTTTATTATAAAAATTCTCATATATGAATACTTATTTTATGGTTCTGGAAACTCTTGTATTTCTAGTTTTTATATTTCCATTTTAGTAAATTTACATTTAAAAAAGTTTCATTCTAATATTATATTTTTGGATATTATTTTTTAATCTAAAGAATTAAAACTTAATGGTTTGATGAAGACTAAAAGATCAATAATATTAAGTTAATAAAATTTATTTATTTATGAATATCTATGCTAAAAAATATAAACTTAAACTTTTTAAATTTATTTAAATTTAACTAAATGTTTAGTAACTATATAAAGAAATAAGTTAAATTAAAAAAAACATAATTATCTCATTTTCTATTTAATTTTTACTAAAATTATCAAATAACTTAAAAAAGCATCAATTTTTAAAGTTTGTTATCTTTTTAATAAAAATTAAATTTTATTATCCATTTTTTAATTTTTCTTTTAGCAAAACTTTTTAATTTTAACTAAGATAATTGATATGCTTGTTATTTTTATTTTTACAAAATTTAAAGATAAATTTTTGGCTAAATTCCATTCTTAAACTATCTTTATTTAAAAATTCTATTTTATACATTTTAAAATATCTAATATTACTTATCTTTTATCTGGAAAGTGTTTGGATCACAAATTTAACTTTCATTTAGAATATACGAACTAAAAAACTATTTATATTCATCTATCAATAGTAGTTCATTTTTCTTCCTAGATACGAAATTCCTTTTTTTAGTAACTATAATAATTTTTATTCATTAAGTTAGCATAGTTTTGGTTATAACTCTATCATATAATTAGCGAATTTTTTACAAATTAGATTTTTTAATTTGGAATTATTTTATTATTACTAATAATTTTTAGTTATTTTAGATTTATATTTTTCTTATCTTTTTTCGACTTTTATTTTAAAAAAAAATATATCAATTTATATTTCTATTTTACATTTCTAAAGATGCCATCCAATTATAAATCAAATCATTTATTATTTTTTTATTTTGCAAACCTTAAAAATCGCTTTAGCTATCTTTAGAAGTTTAAAATAGAAGATCTCAGAAATGAGAATTTACCCAATTTACTTTATATTTTCTTACACTTGAATTTGATTTAATTTGTTCAATTATTAATTTACTCTAACAAAATAACTAATTTTCTTAAAATGGAATTATCTTCTTTCAATCATAAAAATAAAAGTGATAATATCAACTCTGGATCTTATCTCAAGGTTTATAACTCAGAGACTGGATTTGAAAATACTTTAATTCAAAACTAAGAAAAAGAATAGCATCCTCAGTAATAAAATGAGGATTAATAAATTGAAAATGAAATTGTAGTTAATCCCTTGGATAGTGAATTTCCTATTGTGGATTTATAGGTTGACGCTGATATCAAAGATGAAAATCGAATTTTTGATTTCTTATTTAGTTATTTTCTTTTCTTTACCCTCACTTCTTTAAAATTTTATTTATAAGGAAATTTTAATCTTTACACCTTTTGTGATATTCAGAAATGGGATGATTTCGACTAGAAAATATAAAATGGAGAGATTCATACTTTAAATAAGGCGATATGTTCTGAAGAATGCTCGAAGAAAATTAATATTACTATGACAAAAATATTAGAAAGTGATTATTATTTAATCTATTGCGTGAGTATTTATTATTCTTTGATCTTAATATTAAAAAATAAGCTTAGAGGTACATTATTATACATAATTGCATTAATGCCTCTTATAACACATATAATAGGAAACATAACATTTTTTAATGAAAAATCAATGGCTTTTATGATAGGAAACTTTCTCGAAGCTGCCTCGTTTTTGCTTATAATAAAATAATCCTGAATGTATTTTAAAATTTTTCTTGGTGGTATGTTCATATTAACTTATTTTTCACTTGTTAAATTTTTTTTCGAAGAAATTTTTCCCTATTTAAAAGAAAGAAACCCAGCAATAACTTTACAATTAGTTCCCTTATTTATATTCTTTATAAAGATGATTGGTTAATTAATAATTAAAAGCAAATATTTGAGAAGATATGATAAAGGTATTTTTGCTGTTTTTTTACTTTTTTTCACTACTTTTGATTTTATTTATATAGGAACACTACATTCTATAATAAATAAATCAGGAATTTCTTCTTAAAATTTCTGGTTTACTGTTGCTTTAAATTTAGTTATGGAACTACAAAGTAAAATTTTCTTTTTCAAAAGAATGTTTTTTAAGCTAAAAAGAAAGTATTTCGCTAAGAAAAAAGTAATAACTTTTAATATTAGCCCTACACTCTTAATATACTAAGGGATAAAAACAGAAATGGAGCTATATAGTGTTTTAATATACTTTATTCTGATTTCGACAAAATATTACAACTTCTGTATGACTACTTTAGTCGATTGTAAAGGACAGCCTATTGCAAATATATCGAAAATAACGAATGAACATTTTTTATTGGTAGTTATATTACTATTTTAGAATTTATTTATAAATCTCATTAAGAGATTTAATAAGAAATTTCTTAAAAACAACCTATTCCAAATTATACAAGTTAGATTCTAAACATAAAAAGAAAGAATTTATTATATTCTCATGTTTATAGGAATGACACTAAATTTTGGATTACCAGGGCTTTATTCAATGATGAGGAGAGAATGAAAACTAAAATCTATTGCGTTTAAAATCTAATTTTTTATTTATTATACAATATTTTAAAAAAGTGTATAATTTTAAACTTTAGCATTAAAAAATATAAGTATATTATATTAAATAAAAGGAAAATCTAGATCAAGCTGTATTTTTTATTCTCATAAAAATTGAAGACGTAATCCTGAAAGAATTTCATAGAATGTAATCGTAAAATAAAATAAAATATAAAACTTAAAGATTTTAAATTTTGATTAGTGAAATTAGTACCTAAACAATTAAATCTTTAATGTGCTACTAGTAGGCTAAACTCTAAAAAATTAAATTAATAATTAAATTTTAAATTGTTTTTAGTAATCCTAAGGACATATTTTAAAATATAACTTTTTAATTAATATAATGGCATAAGAGATACACATATAAACGAAAATATGATATTTTTAAATAAAATATAGGATTCTAAAGTTAAAATTAAGACTAGGGAAAACAAAATAGATTAATATTCTATCTTAGTTGGAAGATATAAAATTACAAAAATAAAGAAAAATTTCAGAAAATTGGAAAAACATAAAACTAAGACGAGATAGCTGAAAAACATATAAACATAGAATTGAAATAGTCAAATTCTGATGTGTAAAAATAATAGAATAAACTATTATAATACTATTACTATAATATTATAATATTATTATAATTATATACTATTAAAATTATTATTTTATTAATTAAAATTAATTAATATTTAAAATACTATAATATTATTTAACTTTTTAACATTTAATAACTGTAAAGTTTCATTTTAATTATATCAAATTATTAATTTAAAACATAAAATTAATTAATATAAACTATATTCATTTTTTTTTAATTTTTTACGCGAAATATTAAATAAAAAAAATAAGGTACGGATGTTTCTAAAAATTTTAACTACTAATTTTTTAATCGTATGTCTCAAAAGTCGTAAAAAGTTACCATAAAAGAGAAAAAAATGAAAATAAAAAGAATAAATAAAAGTAAATTATAAATAATATTTTATTAAAAAATTTTAAAAATTTTAAAAATTATAAAAAGCATAATCTATAATTAATTAAAAAAAGCTTAACTAAATTAATTATTTTTTTCTAGTAGAAATAAAAATTATGTAAGTGAATAAAACATAAAATAAATATATCAAATGTGAAATAAAAATTAATATAATATTTAAATATATCACTAATTAAAAAAATATATATATATTTATATAATAATTATATAAAAAGCATGATTTTATTGAATATTTTAACTTAAACTTATATATGAAAACTAAAAATTCTTAAGATTATAAATTATTTAAAAAAACTAAATATTAATAAATAAAATATTTAAAATTTTATACTTAAAAGTTTAATTTTTATGCAATTTTGAAATAAAAAAGTACTAAAATAAGAAATTTATTAAACTCTCAAAAATAAATAAAGAATAATTTGAAGTAAAATAGTTAGTAAATGTTTAATAATAAAATTAAATTTTATTATAATAAATAAATAATTAAATATTCTTAATTAATAATTATTAAAAATATATACCTTTAATAAACAGATTTTATGATATTAAATATGAAATATCGTTTTATATTTATTTTGCCAAATAAATTTATGATATTAGATATTTTTTATACTAAATCTTAAATAAACTATTTATAATCTATTTTATTTCTTTTTTATACTATAAAATTAAAAATTTATTATTAATATTTTAAAAGATACCAAGAATTAATTTTTAACTTAATTAGAGTATTTTCATATGAAAAAAATTATATATCTTATTTTATTTATTTTATAAATATATATAACTTAAAATAAGTCAAATTAATAAATTTTTCTATTTTGCTATATTATTCAATATAGTTGGTATTCTTTGACTTATTGCTAAACCTAAAAGAATGGAAATATAGTAGATATATTCATTCGTCTAATCAAGCATTCCAAATTTTTTACCAAAAAAATTTTAATTTTTTAATATATTTTCCTTCTCATTTAATAATACTAGAAATACATGAGAAATAATTATAAAAACTAGTATGAAATGTTCTTTTTTTATTTTTGACACATTTAAAATTGGATGAGCAATACAATCAACTGATTTAGATATACAATAATAATAATATTTAGTAAGATTATTAAGAAATAAGACAAAATACTATAAACTTCTAGTTCTATTCTGATTCTTTGATATATAAAAGTTAAAAAATCTACTTTAAACTCTAAATTAAAGTATATAGAGAAGCAATTTCTTATGATATGGTAAATAATCCTTTAATCAAATATATTTTCCAATCAACTGATTATAAAATATTGTAAAATAAATAATCAAAAAGTTGAAGAGAAAATTCCAAATTTATTAATAATTTTGTAAAATTTCAATATACATAAATTCTAAAATGATAAAGAAAACAAATCAAATGCAAAAATTAATTATCATTAGATTGAAAATATTATAGATATAAATCAACATTTAATTTATTTTATTAAGAACATAATTAGAAGAAAAATATTATGTAGATTCTTAGCCATAGAGTAAAAATGGGAAAATAGCTTTCAAATACCTCTTTTCCACTAAAAGATATTTTCCAATCTTAAAAAACATTTATCAATTATTGAAAAAAACTATAATTCTAATCAAATGGTTTGGTACTAGAGAAAATGCAAAAATATATAATTAAATATTTTCTGATTTTACTTTTAAGCAAAAAGATGATGAGTAATTACATGTTTAAACATAAGAAAAAGTAGAAATCTAATTCAAATATTTTTACATCACTATATTTACAATTTAAGTACATTTGAAAAGCAATCAACAGTATTAAATAAAATTTAAATATATTTTTCTACTTCTTTATAAAATCTTATTCAGTTTCAATTATCATATAATATGTAAAGACTGAAATCACTTGAAATTTTATACTTATTCGATGATATATTTATAAAAGTAAAATAGAAAAACGAAAAATTGTTTTTCTTCATAAGAGTTTTCATAAGTTTAAACCTTTCGGTTTATTTGAGTAAATTCTATATCAATATATTTTTCAACTATGAACTCTTCTTAGAGTTCTAGCTTTTTCTATAGTTACAAATTACATGATTAAATACTTATGTCAAAAATTTCAACTGATTAAGTAATTTAAGAATATCTTCATATTTGATGCAATCAAAATAATTGTATAGTTCTATTTTATTATTCCATTTATATGCTTATCTTAATTAATAATTAGAGATATTATAATATAAATTGCTTATGAAATGATTATGAGTACCTATAATTTAATGATATCTAAAGATATATAAACATATAAATATCACATTAACTTAGAGTAGAAAGCATATATTAATCATATTTAAAAGTATATTTAATTAAAATTACCTGTAAAATTTAAGTTTAAAACATAGAAAGCTTTGCTTAAAGTTATTTAATCATTTCATATAAAGATTGTAAATCCCCATTTTAAAGAAAAAGAGACTGATTAGTCTAAGGCTTGGTTTTTCTGGACATAGATTCGAAACTTAGCACTGTCACTTTTGTAAAAACCGTGATAAAAAGATGTTAAATGTTTATAACTAAAAAATAAATACTAAAGCATTAAAAATATTTTACTTAAAAAATATGTAAAATATAATAAAATTTTTGTATTTCCTGGTATAAAGTTTTACTTACTACCAACTTTATTTTTTAATTGTCATTCAAATAATAAAATTAAAAATCTCAAACTTTCTCTCATTTAAGAAGTGACAATTTACTAATATCTATTTGAGTTTATATTGTCTTTTGCACCTTTTTAATTTAAAAATGTTCTTATAAAATTAGATTATATATATTATTTAATAGATAAAATTATGAATTTAAGGTTTAATGAATAATAATTTAAAAAACTTCCTGTGATTTGCTAAAAATCTTTTATCTTAAATAATTATAATTTTTTATTTAGAACACACAAATATTCATATTTGTTTTTTGAAGAACTGTCTGTCTAAGAATTATCAAAGAGATTAATTTAAGTAAACATTTTTTTCTGATACTCACTACTAAGTTAGATCTATTAAGTAACTATTCTACTTAACTGTAACAACTTATTAGTTTTTAAAGGTAAGCTAAAATTTAGCTTCTTCTTGATTTGTTGCATACTTTATTTTATAAAAATTTACCATTACCCTGTATAGCTTATTGCTATTCTTGGATATTTCTGTAAAGTATATTCCTTTTATCTTTTAAATATGATATACTAATTCCTTAAAAATTAAATTTGAGTAGTGTTATAGTTTAAGTCAAGCTTACAATTATTTAAATTATCATATTTCACAGTTAACAAAGAGCACAAAATCAGTCTGCTTATTTGAGATTTCAATAAGTTAAAACAAGAATTTCATTTTTTGCAGTTATTTGAGTTTAATTTTGTTTACTTTAATCTTACTTTTATTCATTTTGGACCTAATTTCTCTTTTCAAGTTTACAAATTTTAATTTTCGTTTTTAATGCTAGTAAATTTTCAGATTTAACTCTTAAAAATATAAATTTACATGAATTTCCTTGCAATTATACTCTTTTTAATATCTTTAATTAATATGATTTAATATGTATATCATTTCCATATAGTTAATAGATATGTTTTTAGAAGCATTTAAGGCACTAATCTTATTTTTCTTTTCTGTCATTTCTATTTAAGTGTTCCAATTTGTGAAGTGGTTCTTCCATTCAATCATCACCTTGCTCTATAATTTAATTCTTCTATGAAATAATTTCGAATGAAAACATTTAAGTTTAAAACAACTTGCTAAAGTTGTCTTCTAGTAGGGAAATTATGATTTATATAGATCTAGTTTTAGGCTATTTATTTAAGTATTTCATAAATTCTGAAATCTTGAATCTATTGAGAAGCATATTGTAGGACTTCATATATCTATATGAGCATTTTTGTATCTAAATTTCCACAAATACATATTTGATAGTGTTGAATTTGGTATTGTCTTACTTTATTCATAACTAGAAATTCTTAGAAAAGTTCTGAGCTTATAGATGGAGACTATTTCCTTACTATATGTTTATTTAGACTTATTTAAATGTATATTAGAATTTAAGTATTTTAATTATTAATATCTCAAAACGTACAATGCAGTAGGTGGTTCACTCATCCTACCTACTGCTTCTTAATAGAATCTTCATTCCTTTTAAAAACTTAAAATCTGATTTTATATAACAATCAAAAGCATAATTCTTTGAACGAAAGCTTGATTATTTAATCTGCTATAAGTAGCTAAGGAAATCAATATTCTATAACATTAAAATACTTAAACAAGAGAATAACTCAAAAGAAAATCCTTATTAAATTAAGTAGCTCTTTCACTTTTTATAAGCCTCTTTTTATCTAATTTAAGAATAGTTTCATTGTCTATATGAGAAATTTGAGTTATTTAAGTGAAAAATTAAATTAATAAGAATTTATAGTTTCAAGATTAGACATTTAGTCATAAGATTATGATAAAATGGGGAAATATAAAGAAAACTAACTTCATGCCAAATAAAATAAGACAGAGATTTGATTTATTTAGTTTAAAAAGAAAGCAAAATTAATATAAATTATATTTAATAAATGAGATGGATTAGAGCCATTTAATAATTAAGGTAAATCATATAATTAAATTAAAAATATTCGTGGATTTGCAAATTGAAAAGAAATGAATACTGAAGAATCTTCGCTTTTCATTTATTACTATAATGTTATATATTTATAGAAATAAAATTAAAAACAAATGATAAGAATATTTTAATAAAAAGTAAATAAAACACATTTAAAAAACAAAATAATAATTAAAAAATAAACATATAATAAAGAAAATTAAAGAACTTAAAATTATTTCTAAGTTTCCTATATTAAAACCTTTTTAAATAGGTAAATCTATGTCTAGATGTTTAAGTGATTTGCATACTAACGTCAATTTGCCTTTATTAAGAAATAAATAAATTCTTTTAAACTTCAGTTAAAAAAATTCAAATATTTTACTTAAAAATTTGAATATAATAGAAAATTAGAGTTCAGAGAGCTTTTACTAAATTTTGGTTAATAATTTTTTATTATAAAAGTAAAAAAAATAGAAAATATTGTATGCAAATTTATTTTCCTCAAATATTAGCATGTTGCGACTTAAATTCAACTTCTTAAGAATTTAATTAAATAATTAGTACTAATTATGACATTTTAATATTGCAATAAATCTTGGATTTTTGTTTAATCTAAAACTAATGGAATCATATACAATTTAACTTAAAATAGCACATTAAAAATTTTGTTTCAATTTTAAGTTAACATATAAAATTAAATTAAAAAGAATCAAAAAAGTTTTAATCAGCTAAAATATAATTATTAATAAAAAATTGAGTATATAAAATTAAAATTTTTAAGATATTTTAAATGATAAAAATTTATTAAACTAATTAATTAGATAAATATAGTTTGTTTATTTAAATTTATAATATTGAAGATTATAATTAATATATTTACATTAATACTTAAATAATTATAAATAAAAAGTAAACATTTATAAAATTTATATTTTTAGTAAAATGTTAATCCTCATTTTATTACTGAGGATGCTATTCTTTTTCTTAGTTTTGAATTAAAGTATTTTCAAATCCTGTCACTGAGTTATAAACCTTGAGATAAGATCCAGAGTTGATATTTTCACTTTTATTTTTATGATTGAAAGAAGATAATTCCATTTTAATACCTAATATATTTAAGATTAAATACAAAAATCGAATAAATTAAATAAAATCCAAGTTTAAAAAATGTAAAATACATTGAATATATTCTAATTTTTGGATCTTCTCTTTAAAGCATCTAAAGACATTTAAAGCTATCTTTAAGGTTTTGATAAATAAAAAAGGTGATGAACCGTTTAATTAATATCTAGATGGATAGACTGAGAGAAGTAAAAAAAAGAAGTATAAATTGATAAATATTTTTAAAATAAAATTCGGTAAAAGTTTGAACAAGTATATAAGAAGTAATAACTAAAACTCATTGATAAATAAAAAAAAAACTAAAATAAAGTCACTTCCAAACTTAATAAGATAAATTTTTTATAATTCAATAATATCTAAATGGAGAAAAAACAAAATACTACTAAACTTAAATGAAAAAAAATTATTAAAAAAAGTGAATTCAATATTTAGTAAGAAAAAATTAAAAACTAGTGAAAGACGCAAAATATTAATAGTTTTCTTTGAATATTCTAATCAACATTAAACGTAGAGATCCAAGTACTTTCCATTTGATAAAAAGCAGCATAAAATTTATTAAATATATGCGATGATAATAATAGAAGGTAATTAAAAATTAGAATTGTAGCTAAAAATATGTTTAAATTTTGTTAAATTTTTTGAACATTTTTTAAAAAAACAATGAATAAATAAAGAAATCTTTTAAAATAAAAAGTTAGAAAAGAATAAAATAAAAAAAGAAAATGATTTGAAAAATCCATAAAATATAAAACGGAAGAAATAAAAAAATAATACATCTACGCAATGACTCAAACGAGAGCATTAAGCCTTTTAGAAAAAAAATAGTTGACTTAAATGTGGAATTTAAGTCCAAAAAGAAAAAAAATTTTTCTCGAAGCTAAGAAAAAAATGATTAGTACTATAATATTAAAAAATGGTTAGCTTCAAGAAGGGTCTTTATACCACCTCCTCAGAGTAGGAGAGAAAACCTGAAGCACTTTCTTTTACCACGTCTTTGCTTCAATTATTCCAACCTTCTTTATTATGCATGGAAACCAGACTAATAATGCAAGACCTCAGACTACGAAGGACCAAACTAACTGACCGAACAAACACGAAATAATAGAACGAATAATAGAAAAAAATAGCAATATACCTATGATTGGTCGGACTTTACTAAAATAAGGAGCACAAAATAAGAAAGGAATGTGGTAAAAAAAGTAAGCAACCTAAGTAATAATTTAACCAAATAATGAACAACTCATTTCAGTCAACGTCCCTGAAGAATAAATGTAAAGGGTCTATTAAAATGCCTATGATGATTTATCAGAAATGGTGGCCGCAATTTACTTTAACCATTACTTGGAAAACACTGATTTAGTAGAGAAAAAGGCCAAAGACTAAGAAGTCATACAAGTGTTTATAAATCAAATATGGAAGGATTACGGACAAGCGATGGCGAAGTTCATAGCGAAATAAAACGGAATTGTATACTTGGTGTTTAACAATGTAGAAGAATAACTAACATTTCACTTAAATATGGGAATGAACATTCAAAGGAGTTAGAATTCCTATCTAAGCTAGAAACTAATTTTAATATTTTGACATTATTAATTACCCAATTTACTTCATAATTAACTAATACTCAAATATGAAGGAAGTAATGGAAATAATAAGATAATATGGAAAATGAAGAGGAGAGATATAGCATACATATCCAAACAAAGCAATGCAAACAGGGAGAAGTGTAGTCTGCCTAGATTTAAAGGATGTAAACGAAACAAAAAGGATACCAGAAATAATAGATTTGAATGGAAACAAAATGAGAATATAACACCCAGTAAATTTTATCTCTGTCTATGTAAAGTGAAAGGGCACACAGACCAGCAATGCAGAAGGGTGGAAGCAGCAAAAAGGAAAAAGCTACATACAAGATAATTAGAGATTCTTGAGGGAGAAGTCATTTTAACAATAAAAAAACCAGACTTTGAAGCAAATCAAGCAAATAAGATGATAATTGGGGAAGAAGAATAAATGATTATAGAGGAATCAAGGGAAGAAGAGAAGGAAATAAAATTAGGAGAAAAAAAAATAATTAAAAAAACTTAACAATTAAATAATAAATATGTTTTATGCTAAAAGAATAAATAAAATAATTTTTCATCAAAATGGAATTGGACATTGTGAGACAGAATGATAGAGAAAAGTTCAAATAATTACAAAAAATAGAAAAAAATAAACTAAACAATAATATATACATAAAGCAAATTAGAGAAAAGGATAGGATAAAGAATGGTGAAAACGCTAAACGAAAAAGAAGAACAAAGAAATATTCAAAATAGTGCAATAGAGTATGTAAGAAAAACGTAAATAAAGAAAAAAAGCAAAAAGAAATAAAACAAACACAAGATGAAAAGAATAAGATGCAAGATAAAAGTGAGAAAAAAGTAGTAGATTGAATTAACTTCAATTAAAATGAACGATGATAAGAAAACGAAAAACATAAAAAAACAAATATCCAACTAAAACTAATAGGAAAAAGAAAAATGGGAAGGTTAGAATAGATCTGAAGTAGAAAAAGTAGATAATAAGATGAAAAAGAAAAAAAAAAGACAAATAAGAAAAATTATATGGAAGTTTATAATGCTAGAAAAAAAAGAAAAAAAAAGATGAATTAAAAAAAATATAAGGTGAAGAGGAAGTAGAGAAGTCAAGAAAAAATTTCAGAATAAGTAATAAAAAAGACACAGCAAATGTTACGGGAGTAAGAAGTTCAAAAAATGCATTAACTTAATAGATTAATCATAAAATATACATATAAGGGCAAAATAAGAAATTAAGTTTTTCTCCTCGCAACCAGTTATACTGGCTTAGACTAGGAAAGGGTTTACCGTTGGAGAGTAATGTATATTAAAGTCGGAAAGTAATTTAAAGTAAAAGAAATGTATTTTATTAAGGTATTGAAAAAGAGAAAAAAAATTCAGTTTATTTCAACGAGGTCGACATCCGGAATAGGTGTCTTCCTCGCAACCAGTTATACTGGCTTAGACTAGGAAAGGGTTTACCGTTGGAGAGTAATGTATATTAAAGTCGGAAAGTAATTTAAAGTAAAAGAAATGTATTTTATTAAGGTATTGAAAAAGAGAAAAAAAATTCAGTTTATTTCAACGAGGTCGACATCCGGAATAGGTGTCTTCCTCGCAACCAGTTATACTGGCTTAGACTAGGAAAGGGTTTACCGTTGGAGAGTAATGTATATTAAAGTCGGAAAGTAATTTAAAGTAAAAGAAATGTATTTTATTAAGGTATTGAAAAAGAGAAAAAAAATTCAGTTTATTTCAACGAGGTCGACATCCGGAATAGGTGTCTTCCTCGCAACCAGTTATACTGGCTTAGACTAGGAAAGGGTTTACCGTTGGAGAGTAATGTATATTAAAGTCGGAAAGTAATTTAAAGTAAAAGAAATGTATTTTATTAAGGTATTGAAAAAGAGAAAAAAAATTCAGTTTATTTCAACGAGGTCGACATCCGGAATAGGTGTCTTCCTCGCAACCAGTTATACTGGCTTAGACTAGGAAAGGGTTTACCGTTGGAGAGTAATGTATATTAAAGTCGGAAAGTAATTTAAAGTAAAAGAAATGTATTTTATTAAGGTATTGAAAAAGAGAAAAAAAATTCAGTTTATTTCAACGAGGTCGACATCCGGAATAGGTGTCTTCCTCGCAACCAGTTATACTGGCTTAGACTAGGAAAGGGTTTACCGTTGGAGAGTAATGTATATTAAAGTCGGAAAGTAATTTAAAGTAAAAGAAATGTATTTTATTAAGGTATTGAAAAAGAGAAAAAAAATTCAGTTTATTTCAACGAGGTCGACATCCGGAATAGGTGTCTTCCTCGCAACCAGTTATACTGGCTTAGACTAGGAAAGGGTTTACCGTTGGAGAGTAATGTATATTAAAGTCGGAAAGTAATTTAAAGTAAAAGAAATGTATTTTATTAAGGTATTGAAAAAGAGAAAAAAAATTCAGTTTATTTCAACGAGGTCGACATCCGGAATAGGTGTCTTCCTCGCAACCAGTTATACTGGCTTAGACTAGGAAAGGGTTTACCGTTGGAGAGTAATGTATATTAAAGTCGGAAAGTAATTTAAAGTAAAAGAAATGTATTTTATTAAGGTATTGAAAAAGAGAAAAAAAATTCAGTTTATTTCAACGAGGTCGACATCCGGAATAGGTGTCTTCCTCGCAACCAGTTATACTGGCTTAGACTAGGAAAGGGTTTACCGTTGGAGAGTAATGTATATTAAAGTCGGAAAGTAATTTAAAGTAAAAGAAATGTATTTTATTAAGGTATTGAAAAAGAGAAAAAAAATTCAGTTTATTTCAACGAGGTCGACATCCGGAATAGGTGTCTTCCTCGCAACCAGTTATACTGGCTTAGACTAGGAAAGGGTTTACCGTTGGAGAGTAATGTATATTAAAGTCGGAAAGTAATTTAAAGTAAAAGAAATGTATTTTATTAAGGTATTGAAAAAGAGAAAAAAAATTCAGTTTATTTCAACGAGGTCGACATCCGGAATAGGTGTCTTCCTCGCAACCAGCTATACTGGCTTAGACTAGAAAAGGGTTTACCGTTGGAGAGTAATGTATATTAAAGTCGGAAAGTAATTTAAAGTAAAAGAAATGTATTTTATTAAGGTATTGAAAAAGAGAAAAAAAATTCAGTTTATTTCAACGAGGTCGACATCCGGAATAGGTGTCTTCCTCGCAACCAGTTATACTGGCTTAGACTAGGAAAGGGTTTACCGTTGGAGAGTAATGTATATTAAAGTCGGAAAGTAATTTAAAGTAAAAGAAATGTATTTTATTAAGGTATTGAAAAAGAGAAAAAAAATTCAGTTTATTTCAACGAGGTCGACATCCGGAATAGGTGTCTTCCTCGCAACCAGTTATACTGGCTTAGACTAGGAAAGGGTTTACCGTTGGAGAGTAATGTATATTAAAGTCGGAAAGTAATTTAAAGTAAAAGAAATGTATTTTATTAAGGTATTGAAAAAGAGAAAAAAAATTCAGTTTATTTCAACGAGGTCGACATCCGGAATAGGTGTCTTCCTCGCAACCAGTTATACTGGCTTAGACTAGGAAAGGGTTTACCGTTGGAGAGTAATGTATATTAAAGTCGGAAAGTAATTTAAAGTAAAAGAAATGTATTTTATTAAGGTATTGAAAAAGAGAAAAAAAATTCAGTTTATTTCAACGAGGTCGACATCCGGAATAGGTGTCTTCCTCGCAACCAGTTATACTGGCTTAGACTAGGAAAGGGTTTACCGTTGGAGAGTAATGTATATTAAAGTCGGAAAGTAATTTAAAGTAAAAGAAATGTATTTTATTAAGGTATTGAAAAAGAGAAAAAAAATTCAGTTTATTTCAACGAGGTCGACATCCGGAATAGGTGTCTTCCTCGCAACCAGTTATACTGGCTTAGACTAGAAAAGGGTTTACCGTTGGAGAGTAATGTATATTAAAGTCGGAAAGTAATTTAAAGTAAAAGAAATGTATTTTATTAAGGTATTGAAAAAGAGAAAAAAAATTCAGTTTATTTCAACGAGGTCGACATCCGGAATAGGTGTCTTCCTCGCAACCAGTTATACTGGCTTAGACTAGGAAAGGGTTTACCGTTGGAGAGTAATGTATATTAAAGTCGGAAAGTAATTTAAAGTAAAAGAAATGTATTTTATTAAGGTATTGAAAAAGAGAAAAAAAATTCAGTTTATTTCAACGAGGTCGACATCCGGAATAGGTGTCTTCCTCGCAACCAGTTATACTGGCTTAGACTAGGAAAGGGTTTACCGTTGGAGAGTAATGTATATTAAAGTCGGAAAGTAATTTAAAGTAAAAGAAATGTATTTTATTAAGGTATTGAAAAAGAGAAAAAAAATTCAGTTTATTTCAACGAGGTCGACATCCGGAATAGGTGTCTTCCTCGCAACCAGTTATACTGGCTTAGACTAGGAAAGGGTTTACCGTTGGAGAGTAATGTATATTAAAGTCGGAAAGTAATTTAAAGTAAAAGAAATGTATTTTATTAAGGTATTGAAAAAGAGAAAAAAAATTCAGTTTATTTCAACGAGGTCGACATCCGGAATAGGTGTCTTCCTCGCAACCAGTTATACTGGCTTAGACTAGGAAAGGGTTTACCGTTGGAGAGTAATGTATATTAAAGTCGGAAAGTAATTTAAAGTAAAAGAAATGTATTTTATTAAGGTATTGAAAAAGAGAAAAAAAATTCAGTTTATTTCAACGAGGTCGACATCCGGAATAGGTGTCTTCCTCGCAACCAGTTATACTGGCTTAGACTAGGAAAGGGTTTACCGTTGGAGAGTAATGTATATTAAAGTCGGAAAGTAATTTAAAGTAAAAGAAATGTATTTTATTAAGGTATTGAAAAAGAGAAAAAAAATTCAGTTTATTTCAACGAGGTCGACATCCGGAATAGGTGTCTTCCTCGCAACCAGTTATACTGGCTTAGACTAGGAAAGGGTTTACCGTTGGAGAGTAATGTATATTAAAGTCGGAAAGTAATTTAAAGTAAAAGAAATGTATTTTATTAAGGTATTGAAAAAGAGAAAAAAAATTCAGTTTATTTCAACGAGGTCGACATCCGGAATAGGTGTCTTCCTCGCAACCAGTTATACTGGCTTAGACTAGGAAAGGGTTTACCGTTGGAGAGTAATGTATATTAAAGTCGGAAAGTAATTTAAAGTAAAAGAAATGTATTTTATTAAGGTATTGAAAAAGAGAAAAAAAATTCAGTTTATTTCAACGAGGTCGACATCCGGAATAGGTGTCTTCCTCGCAACCAGTTATACTGGCTTAGACTAGGAAAGGGTTTACCGTTGGAGAGTAATGTATATTAAAGTCGGAAAGTAATTTAAAGTAAAAGAAATGTATTTTATTAAGGTATTGAAAAAGAGAAAAAAAATTCAGTTTATTTCAACGAGGTCGACATCCGGAATAGGTGTCTTCCTCGCAACCAGTTATACTGGCTTAGACTAGGAAAGGGTTTACCGTTGGAGAGTAATGTATATTAAAGTCGGAAAGTAATTTAAAGTAAAAGAAATGTATTTTATTAAGGTATTGAAAAAGAGAAAAAAAATTCAGTTTATTTCAACGAGGTCGACATCCGGAATAGGTGTCTTCCTCGCAACCAGTTATACTGGCTTAGACTAGGAAAGGGTTTACCGTTGGAGAGTAATGTATATTAAAGTCGGAAAGTAATTTAAAGTAAAAGAAATGTATTTTATTAAGGTATTGAAAAAGAGAAAAAAAATTCAGTTTATTTCAACGAGGTCGACATCCGGAATAGGTGTCTTCCTCGCAACCAGTTATACTGGCTTAGACTAGGAAAGGGTTTACCGTTGGAGAGTAATGTATATTAAAGTCGGAAAGTAATTTAAAGTAAAAGAAATGTATTTTATTAAGGTATTGAAAAAGAGAAAAAAAATTCAGTTTATTTCAACGAGGTCGACATCCGGAATAGGTGTCTTCCTCGCAACCAGTTATACTGGCTTAGACTAGGAAAGGGTTTACCGTTGGAGAGTAATGTATATTAAAGTCGGAAAGTAATTTAAAGTAAAAGAAATGTATTTTATTAAGGTATTGAAAAAGAGAAAAAAAATTCAGTTTATTTCAACGAGGTCGACATCCGGAATAGGTGTCTTCCTCGCAACCAGTTATACTGGCTTAGACTAGGAAAGGGTTTACCGTTGGAGAGTAATGTATATTAAAGTCGGAAAGTAATTTAAAGTAAAAGAAATGTATTTTATTAAGGTATTGAAAAAGAGAAAAAAAATTCAGTTTATTTCAACGAGGTCGACATCCGGAATAGGTGTCTTCCTCGCAACCAGTTATACTGGCTTAGACTAGGAAAGGGTTTACCGTTGGAGAGTAATGTATATTAAAGTCGGAAAGTAATTTAAAGTAAAAGAAATGTATTTTATTAAGGTATTGAAAAAGAGAAAAAAAATTCAGTTTATTTCAACGAGGTCGACATCCGGAATAGGTGTCTTCCTCGCAACCAGTTATACTGGCTTAGACTAGGAAAGGGTTTACCGTTGGAGAGTAATGTATATTAAAGTCGGAAAGTAATTTAAAGTAAAAGAAATGTATTTTATTAAGGTATTGAAAAAGAGAAAAAAAATTCAGTTTATTTCAACGAGGTCGACATCCGGAATAGGTGTCTTCCTCGCAACCAGTTATACTGGCTTAGACTAGGAAAGGGTTTACCGTTGGAGAGTAATGTATATTAAAGTCGGAAAGTAATTTAAAGTAAAAGAAATGTATTTTATTAAGGTATTGAAAAAGAGAAAAAAAATTCAGTTTATTTCAACGAGGTCGACATCCGGAATAGGTGTCTTCCTCGCAACCAGTTATACTGGCTTAGACTAGGAAAGGGTTTACCGTTGGAGAGTAATGTATATTAAAGTCGGAAAGTAATTTAAAGTAAAAGAAATGTATTTTATTAAGGTATTGAAAAAGAGAAAAAAAATTCAGTTTATTTCAACGAGGTCGACATCCGGAATAGGTGTCTTCCTCGCAACCAGTTATACTGGCTTAGACTAGGAAAGGGTTTACCGTTGGAGAGTAATGTATATTAAAGTCGGAAAGTAATTTAAAGTAAAAGAAATGTATTTTATTAAGGTATTGAAAAAGAGAAAAAAAATTCAGTTTATTTCAACGAGGTCGACATCCGGAATAGGTGTCTTCCTCGCAACCAGTTATACTGGCTTAGACTAGGAAAGGGTTTACCGTTGGAGAGTAATGTATATTAAAGTCGGAAAGTAATTTAAAGTAAAAGAAATGTATTTTATTAAGGTATTGAAAAAGAGAAAAAAAATTCAGTTTATTTCAACGAGGTCGACATCCGGAATAGGTGTCTTCCTCGCAACCAGTTATACTGGCTTAGACTAGGAAAGGGTTTACCGTTGGAGAGTAATGTATATTAAAGTCGGAAAGTAATTTAAAGTAAAAGAAATGTATTTTATTAAGGTATTGAAAAAGAGAAAAAAAATTCAGTTTATTTCAACGAGGTCGACATCCGGAATAGGTGTCTTCCTCGCAACCAGTTATACTGGCTTAGACTAGGAAAGGGTTTACCGTTGGAGAGTAATGTATATTAAAGTCGGAAAGTAATTTAAAGTAAAAGAAATGTATTTTATTAAGGTATTGAAAAAGAGAAAAAAAATTCAGTTTATTTCAACGAGGTCGACATCCGGAATAGGTGTCTTCCTCGCAACCAGTTATACTGGCTTAGACTAGAAAAGGGTTTACCGTTGGAGAGTAATGTATATTAAAGTCGGAAAGTAATTTAAAGTAAAAGAAATGTATTTTATTAAGGTATTGAAAAAGAGAAAAAAAATTCAGTTTATTTCAACGAGGTCGACATCCGGAATAGGTGTCTTCCTCGCAACCAGTTATACTGGCTTAGACTAGGAAAGGGTTTACCGTTGGAGAGTAATGTATATTAAAGTCGGAAAGTAATTTAAAGTAAAAGAAATGTATTTTATTAAGGTATTGAAAAAGAGAAAAAAAATTCAGTTTATTTCAACGAGGTCGACATCCGGAATAGGTGTCTTCCTCGCAACCAGTTATACTGGCTTAGACTAGGAAAGGGTTTACCGTTGGAGAGTAATGTATATTAAAGTCGGAAAGTAATTTAAAGTAAAAGAAATGTATTTTATTAAGGTATTGAAAAAGAGAAAAAAAATTCAGTTTATTTCAACGAGGTCGACATCCGGAATAGGTGTCTTCCTCGCAACCAGTTATACTGGCTTAGACTAGGAAAGGGTTTACCGTTGGAGAGTAATGTATATTAAAGTCGGAAAGTAATTTAAAGTAAAAGAAATGTATTTTATTAAGGTATTGAAAAAGAGAAAAAAAATTCAGTTTATTTCAACGAGGTCGACATCCGGAATAGGTGTCTTCCTCGCAACCAGTTATACTGGCTTAGACTAGGAAAGGGTTTACCGTTGGAGAGTAATGTATATTAAAGTCGGAAAGTAATTTAAAGTAAAAGAAATGTATTTTATTAAGGTATTGAAAAAGAGAAAAAAAATTCAGTTTATTTCAACGAGGTCGACATCCGGAATAGGTGTCTTCCTCGCAACCAGTTATACTGGCTTAGACTAGAAAAGGGTTTACCGTTGGAGAGTAATGTATATTAAAGTCGGAAAGTAATTTAAAGTAAAAGAAATGTATTTTATTAAGGTATTGAAAAAGAGAAAAAAAATTCAGTTTATTTCAACGAGGTCGACATCCGGAATAGGTGTCTTCCTCGCAACCAGTTATACTGGCTTAGACTAGGAAAGGGTTTACCGTTGGAGAGTAATGTATATTAAAGTCGGAAAGTAATTTAAAGTAAAAGAAATGTATTTTATTAAGGTATTGAAAAAGAGAAAAAAAATTCAGTTTATTTCAACGAGGTCGACATCCGGAATAGGTGTCTTCCTCGCAACCAGTTATACTGGCTTAGACTAGGAAAGGGTTTACCGTTGGAGAGTAATGTATATTAAAGTCGGAAAGTAATTTAAAGTAAAAGAAATGTATTTTATTAAGGTATTGAAAAAGAGAAAAAAAATTCAGTTTATTTCAACGAGGTCGACATCCGGAATAGGTGTCTTCCTCGCAACCAGTTATACTGGCTTAGACTAGAAAAGGGTTTACCGTTGGAGAGTAATGTATATTAAAGTCGGAAAGTAATTTAAAGTAAAAGAAATGTATTTTATTAAGGTATTGAAAAAGAGAAAAAAAATTCAGTTTATTTCAACGAGGTCGACATCCGGAATAGGTGTCTTCCTCGCAACCAGTTATACTGGCTTAGACTAGGAAAGGGTTTACCGTTGGAGAGTAATGTATATTAAAGTCGGAAAGTAATTTAAAGTAAAAGAAATGTATTTTATTAAGGTATTGAAAAAGAGAAAAAAAATTCAGTTTATTTCAACGAGGTCGACATCCGGAATAGGTGTCTTCCTCGCAACCAGTTATACTGGCTTAGACTAGGAAAGGGTTTACCGTTGGAGAGTAATGTATATTAAAGTCGGAAAGTAATTTAAAGTAAAAGAAATGTATTTTATTAAGGTATTGAAAAAGAGAAAAAAAATTCAGTTTATTTCAACGAGGTCGACATCCGGAATAGGTGTCTTCCTCGCAACCAGTTATACTGGCTTAGACTAGGAAAGGGTTTACCGTTGGAGAGTAATGTATATTAAAGTCGGAAAGTAATTTAAAGTAAAAGAAATGTATTTTATTAAGGTATTGAAAAAGAGAAAAAAAATTCAGTTTATTTCAACGAGGTCGACATCCGGAATAGGTGTCTTCCTCGCAACCAGTTATACTGGCTTAGACTAGGAAAGGGTTTACCGTTGGAGAGTAATGTATATTAAAGTCGGAAAGTAATTTAAAGTAAAAGAAATGTATTTTATTAAGGTATTGAAAAAGAGAAAAAAAATTCAGTTTATTTCAACGAGGTCGACATCCGGAATAGGTGTCTTCCTCGCAACCAGTTATACTGGCTTAGACTAGGAAAGGGTTTACCGTTGGAGAGTAATGTATATTAAAGTCGGAAAGTAATTTAAAGTAAAAGAAATGTATTTTATTAAGGTATTGAAAAAGAGAAAAAAAATTCAGTTTATTTCAACGAGGTCGACATCCGGAATAGGTGTCTTCCTCGCAACCAGTTATACTGGCTTAGACTAGGAAAGGGTTTACCGTTGGAGAGTAATGTATATTAAAGTCGGAAAGTAATTTAAAGTAAAAGAAATGTATTTTATTAAGGTATTGAAAAAGAGAAAAAAATTCAGTTTATTTCAACGAGGTCGACATCCGGAATAGGTGTCTTCCTCGCAACCAGTTATACTGGCTTAGACTAGAAAAGGGTTTACCGTTGGAGAGTAATGTATATTAAAGTCGGAAAGTAATTTAAAGTAAAAGAAATGTATTTTATTAAGGTATTGAAAAAGAGAAAAAAAATTCAGTTTATTTCAACGAGGTCGACATCCGGAATAGGTGTCTTCCTCGCAACCAGTTATACTGGCTTAGACTAGGAAAGGGTTTACCGTTGGAGAGTAATGTATATTAAAGTCGGAAAGTAATTTAAAGTAAAAGAAATGTATTTTATTAAGGTATTGAAAAAGAGAAAAAAAATTCAGTTTATTTCAACGAGGTCGACATCCGGAATAGGTGTCTTCCTCGCAACCAGTTATACTGGCTTAGACTAGGAAAGGGTTTACCGTTGGAGAGTAATGTATATTAAAGTCGGAAAGTAATTTAAAGTAAAAGAAATGTATTTTATTAAGGTATTGAAAAAGAGAAAAAAAATTCAGTTTATTTCAACGAGGTCGACATCCGGAATAGGTGTCTTCCTCGCAACCAGTTATACTGGCTTAGACTAGGAAAGGGTTTACCGTTGGAGAGTAATGTATATTAAAGTCGGAAAGTAATTTAAAGTAAAAGAAATGTATTTTATTAAGGTATTGAAAAAGAGAAAAAAAATTCAGTTTATTTCAACGAGGTCGACATCCGGAATAGGTGTCTTCCTCGCAACCAGTTATACTGGCTTAGACTAGGAAAGGGTTTACCGTTGGAGAGTAATGTATATTAAAGTCGGAAAGTAATTTAAAGTAAAAGAAATGTATTTTATTAAGGTATTGAAAAAGAGAAAAAAAATTCAGTTTATTTCAACGAGGTCGACATCCGGAATAGGTGTCTTCCTCGCAACCAGTTATACTGGCTTAGACTAGGAAAGGGTTTACCGTTGGAGAGTAATGTATATTAAAGTCGGAAAGTAATTTAAAGTAAAAGAAATGTATTTTATTAAGGTATTGAAAAAGAGAAAAAAAATTCAGTTTATTTCAACGAGGTCGACATCCGGAATAGGTGTCTTCCTCGCAACCAGTTATACTGGCTTAGACTAGAAAAGGGTTTACCGTTGGAGAGTAATGTATATTAAAGTCGGAAAGTAATTTAAAGTAAAAGAAATGTATTTTATTAAGGTATTGAAAAAGAGAAAAAAAATTCAGTTTATTTCAACGAGGTCGACATCCGGAATAGGTGTCTTCCTCGCAACCAGTTATACTGGCTTAGACTAGGAAAGGGTTTACCGTTGGAGAGTAATGTATATTAAAGTCGGAAAGTAATTTAAAGTAAAAGAAATGTATTTTATTAAGGTATTGAAAAAGAGAAAAAAAATTCAGTTTATTTCAACGAGGTCGACATCCGGAATAGGTGTCTTCCTCGCAACCAGTTATACTGGCTTAGACTAGGAAGGGTTTACCGTTGGAGAGTAATGTATATTAAAGTCGGAAAGTAATTTAAAGTAAAAGAAATGTATTTTATTAAGGTATTGAAAAAGAGAAAAAAAATTCAGTTTATTTCAACGAGGTCGACATCCGGAATAGGTGTCTTCCTCGCAACCAGTTATACTGGCTTAGACTAGGAAAGGGTTTACCGTTGGAGAGTAATGTATATTAAAGTCGGAAAGTAATTTAAAGTAAAAGAAATGTATTTTATTAAGGTATTGAAAAAGAGAAAAAAAATTCAGTTTATTTCAACGAGGTCGACATCCGGAATAGGTGTCTTCCTCGCAACCAGTTATACTGGCTTAGACTAGGAAAGGGTTTACCGTTGGAGAGTAATGTATATTAAAGTCGGAAAGTAATTTAAAGTAAAAGAAATGTATTTTATTAAGGTATTGAAAAAGAGAAAAAAAATTCAGTTTATTTCAACGAGGTCGACATCCGGAATAGGTGTCTTCCTCGCAACCAGTTATACTGGCTTAGACTAGGAAAGGGTTTACCGTTGGAGAGTAATGTATATTAAAGTCGGAAAGTAATTTAAAGTAAAAGAAATGTATTTTATTAAGGTATTGAAAAAGAGAAAAAAAATTCAGTTTATTTCAACGAGGTCGACATCCGGAATAGGTGTCTTCCTCGCAACCAGTTATACTGGCTTAGACTAGGAAAGGGTTTACCGTTGGAGAGTAATGTATATTAAAGTCGGAAAGTAATTTAAAGTAAAAGAAATGTATTTTATTAAGGTATTGAAAAAGAGAAAAAAAATTCAGTTTATTTCAACGAGGTCGACATCCGGAATAGGTGTCTTCCTCGCAACCAGTTATACTGGCTTAGACTAGGAAAGGGTTTACCGTTGGAGAGTAATGTATATTAAAGTCGGAAAGTAATTTAAAGTAAAAGAAATGTATTTTATTAAGGTATTGAAAAAGAGAAAAAAAATTCAGTTTATTTCAACGAGGTCGACATCCGGAATAGGTGTCTTCCTCGCAACCAGTTATACTGGCTTAGACTAGAAAAGGGTTTACCGTTGGAGAGTAATGTATATTAAAGTCGGAAAGTAATTTAAAGTAAAAGAAATGTATTTTATTAAGGTATTGAAAAAGAGAAAAAAAATTCAGTTTATTTCAACGAGGTCGACATCCGGAATAGGTGTCTTCCTCGCAACCAGTTATACTGGCTTAGACTAGGAAAGGGTTTACCGTTGGAGAGTAATGTATATTAAAGTCGGAAAGTAATTTAAAGTAAAAGAAATGTATTTTATTAAGGTATTGAAAAAGAGAAAAAAAATTCAGTTTATTTCAACGAGGTCGACATCCGGAATAGGTGTCTTCCTCGCAACCAGTTATACTGGCTTAGACTAGGAAAGGGTTTACCGTTGGAGAGTAATGTATATTAAAGTCGGAAAGTAATTTAAAGTAAAAGAAATGTATTTTATTAAGGTATTGAAAAAGAGAAAAAAAATTCAGTTTATTTCAACGAGGTCGACATCCGGAATAGGTGTCTTCCTCGCAACCAGTTATACTGGCTTAGACTAGGAAAGGGTTTACCGTTGGAGAGTAATGTATATTAAAGTCGGAAAGTAATTTAAAGTAAAAGAAATGTATTTTATTAAGGTATTGAAAAAGAGAAAAAAAATTCAGTTTATTTCAACGAGGTCGACATCCGGAATAGGTGTCTTCCTCGCAACCAGTTATACTGGCTTAGACTAGGAAAGGGTTTACCGTTGGAGAGTAATGTATATTAAAGTCGGAAAGTAATTTAAAGTAAAAGAAATGTATTTTATTAAGGTATTGAAAAAGAGAAAAAAAATTCAGTTTATTTCAACGAGGTCGACATCCGGAATAGGTGTCTTCCTCGCAACCAGTTATACTGGCTTAGACTAGGAAAGGGTTTACCGTTGGAGAGTAATGTATATTAAAGTCGGAAAGTAATTTAAAGTAAAAGAAATGTATTTTATTAAGGTATTGAAAAAGAGAAAAAAAATTCAGTTTATTTCAACGAGGTCGACATCCGGAATAGGTGTCTTCCTCGCAACCAGTTATACTGGCTTAGACTAGGAAAGGGTTTACCGTTGGAGAGTAATGTATATTAAAGTCGGAAAGTAATTTAAAGTAAAAGAAATGTATTTTATTAAGGTATTGAAAAAGAGAAAAAAAATTCAGTTTATTTCAACGAGGTCGACATCCGGAATAGGTGTCTTCCTCGCAACCAGTTATACTGGCTTAGACTAGGAAAGGGTTTACCGTTGGAGAGTAATGTATATTAAAGTCGGAAAGTAATTTAAAGTAAAAGAAATGTATTTTATTAAGGTATTGAAAAAGAGAAAAAAAATTCAGTTTATTTCAACGAGGTCGACATCCGGAATAGGTGTCTTCCTCGCAACCAGTTATACTGGCTTAGACTAGAAAAGGGTTTACCGTTGGAGAGTAATGTATATTAAAGTCGGAAAGTAATTTAAAGTAAAAGAAATGTATTTTATTAAGGTATTGAAAAAGAGAAAAAAAATTCAGTTTATTTCAACGAGGTCGACATCCGGAATAGGTGTCTTCCTCGCAACCAGTTATACTGGCTTAGACTAGGAAAGGGTTTACCGTTGGAGAGTAATGTATATTAAAGTCGGAAAGTAATTTAAAGTAAAAGAAATGTATTTTATTAAGGTATTGAAAAAGAGAAAAAAAATTCAGTTTATTTCAACGAGGTCGACATCCGGAATAGGTGTCTTCCTCGCAACCAGTTATACTGGCTTAGACTAGGAAAGGGTTTACCGTTGGAGAGTAATGTATATTAAAGTCGGAAAGTAATTTAAAGTAAAAGAAATGTATTTTATTAAGGTATTGAAAAAGAGAAAAAAAATTCAGTTTATTTCAACGAGGTCGACATCCGGAATAGGTGTCTTCCTCGCAACCAGTTATACTGGCTTAGACTAGGAAAGGGTTTACCGTTGGAGAGTAATGTATATTAAAGTCGGAAAGTAATTTAAAGTAAAAGAAATGTATTTTATTAAGGTATTGAAAAAGAGAAAAAAAATTCAGTTTATTTCAACGAGGTCGACATCCGGAATAGGTGTCTTCCTCGCAACCAGTTATACTGGCTTAGACTAGGAAAGGGTTTACCGTTGGAGAGTAATGTATATTAAAGTCGGAAGTAATTTAAAGTAAAAGAAATGTATTTTATTAAGGTATTGAAAAAGAGAAAAAAAATTCAGTTTATTTCAACGAGGTCGACATCCGGAATAGGTGTCTTCCTCGCAACCAGTTATACTGGCTTAGACTAGAAAGGGTTTACCGTTGGAGAGTAATGTATATTAAAGTCGGAAAGTAATTTAAAGTAAAAGAAATGTATTTTATTAAGGTATTGAAAAAGAGAAAAAAAATTCAGTTTATTTCAACGAGGTCGACATCCGGAATAGGTGTCTTCCTCGCAACCAGTTATACTGGCTTAGACTAGGAAAGGGTTTACCGTTGGAGAGTAATGTATATTAAAGTCGGAAAGTAATTTAAAGTAAAAGAAATGTATTTTATTAAGGTATTGAAAAAGAGAAAAAAAATTCAGTTTATTTCAACGAGGTCGACATCCGGAATAGGTGTCTTCCTCGCAACCAGTTATACTGGCTTAGACTAGGAAAGGGTTTACCGTTGGAGAGTAATGTATATTAAAGTCGGAAAGTAATTTAAAGTAAAAGAAATGTATTTTATTAAGGTATTGAAAAAGAGAAAAAAAATTCAGTTTATTTCAACGAGGTCGACATCCGGAATAGGTGTCTTCCTCGCAACCAGTTATACTGGCTTAGACTAGGAAAGGGTTTACCGTTGGAGAGTAATGTATATTAAAGTCGGAAAGTAATTTAAAGTAAAAGAAATGTATTTTATTAAGGTATTGAAAAAGAGAAAAAAAATTCAGTTTATTTCAACGAGGTCGACATCCGGAATAGGTGTCTTCCTCGCAACCAGTTATACTGGCTTAGACTAGGAAAGGGTTTACCGTTGGAGAGTAATGTATATTAAAGTCGGAAAGTAATTTAAAGTAAAAGAAATGTATTTTATTAAGGTATTGAAAAAGAGAAAAAAAATTCAGTTTATTTCAACGAGGTCGACATCCGGAATAGGTGTCTTCCTCGCAACCAGTTATACTGGCTTAGACTAGGAAAGGGTTTACCGTTGGAGAGTAATGTATATTAAAGTCGGAAAGTAATTTAAAGTAAAAGAAATGTATTTTATTAAGGTATTGAAAAAGAGAAAAAAAATTCAGTTTATTTCAACGAGGTCGACATCCGGAATAGGTGTCTTCCTCGCAACCAGTTATACTGGCTTAGACTAGAAAAGGGTTTACCGTTGGAGAGTAATGTATATTAAAGTCGGAAAGTAATTTAAAGTAAAAGAAATGTATTTTATTAAGGTATTGAAAAAGAGAAAAAAAATTCAGTTTATTTCAACGAGGTCGACATCCGGAATAGGTGTCTTCCTCGCAACCAGTTATACTGGCTTAGACTAGGAAAGGGTTTACCGTTGGAGAGTAATGTATATTAAAGTCGGAAAGTAATTTAAAGTAAAAGAAATGTATTTTATTAAGGTATTGAAAAAGAGAAAAAAAATTCAGTTTATTTCAACGAGGTCGACATCCGGAATAGGTGTCTTCCTCGCAACCAGTTATACTGGCTTAGACTAGGAAAGGGTTTACCGTTGGAGAGTAATGTATATTAAAGTCGGAAAGTAATTTAAAGTAAAAGAAATGTATTTTATTAAGGTATTGAAAAAGAGAAAAAAAATTCAGTTTATTTCAACGAGGTCGACATCCGGAATAGGTGTCTTCCTCGCAACCAGTTATACTGGCTTAGACTAGAAAAGGGTTTACCGTTGGAGAGTAATGTATATTAAAGTCGGAAAGTAATTTAAAGTAAAAGAAATGTATTTTATTAAGGTATTGAAAAAGAGAAAAAAAATTCAGTTTATTTCAACGAGGTCGACATCCGGAATAGGTGTCTTCCTCGCAACCAGTTATACTGGCTTAGACTAGGAAAGGGTTTACCGTTGGAGAGTAATGTATATTAAAGTCGGAAAGTAATTTAAAGTAAAAGAAATGTATTTTATTAAGGTATTGAAAAAGAGAAAAAAAATTCAGTTTATTTCAACGAGGTCGACATCCGGAATAGGTGTCTTCCTCGCAACCAGTTATACTGGCTTAGACTAGGAAAGGGTTTACCGTTGGAGAGTAATGTATATTAAAGTCGGAAAGTAATTTAAAGTAAAAGAAATGTATTTTATTAAGGTATTGAAAAAGAGAAAAAAAATTCAGTTTATTTCAACGAGGTCGACATCCGGAATAGGTGTCTTCCTCGCAACCAGTTATACTGGCTTAGACTAGAAAAGGGTTTACCGTTGGAGAGTAATGTATATTAAAGTCGGAAAGTAATTTAAAGTAAAAGAAATGTATTTTATTAAGGTATTGAAAAAGAGAAAAAAAATTCAGTTTATTTCAACGAGGTCGACATCCGGAATAGGTGTCTTCCTCGCAACCAGTTATACTGGCTTAGACTAGGAAAGGGTTTACCGTTGGAGAGTAATGTATATTAAAGTCGGAAAGTAATTTAAAGTAAAAGAAATGTATTTTATTAAGGTATTGAAAAAGAGAAAAAAAATTCAGTTTATTTCAACGAGGTCGACATCCGGAATAGGTGTCTTCCTCGCAACCAGTTATACTGGCTTAGACTAGGAAAGGGTTTACCGTTGGAGAGTAATGTATATTAAAGTCGGAAAGTAATTTAAAGTAAAAGAAATGTATTTTATTAAGGTATTGAAAAAGAGAAAAAAAATTCAGTTTATTTCAACGAGGTCGACATCCGGAATAGGTGTCTTCCTCGCAACCAGTTATACTGGCTTAGACTAGGAAAGGGTTTACCGTTGGAGAGTAATGTATATTAAAGTCGGAAAGTAATTTAAAGTAAAAGAAATGTATTTTATTAAGGTATTGAAAAAGAGAAAAAAAATTCAGTTTATTTCAACGAGGTCGACATCCGGAATAGGTGTCTTCCTCGCAACCAGTTATACTGGCTTAGACTAGGAAAGGGTTTACCGTTGGAGAGTAATGTATATTAAAGTCGGAAAGTAATTTAAAGTAAAAGAAATGTATTTTATTAAGGTATTGAAAAAGAGAAAAAAAATTCAGTTTATTTCAACGAGGTCGACATCCGGAATAGGTGTCTTCCTCGCAACCAGTTATACTGGCTTAGACTAGGAAAGGGTTTACCGTTGGAGAGTAATGTATATTAAAGTCGGAAAGTAATTTAAAGTAAAAGAAATGTATTTTATTAAGGTATTGAAAAAGAGAAAAAAAATTCAGTTTATTTCAACGAGGTCGACATCCGGAATAGGTGTCTTCCTCGCAACCAGTTATACTGGCTTAGACTAGGAAAGGGTTTACCGTTGGAGAGTAATGTATATTAAAAGTCGGAAAGTAATTTAAAGTAAAAGAAATGTATTTTATTAAGGTATTGAAAAAGAGAAAAAAAATTCAGTTTATTTCAACGAGGTCGACATCCGGAATAGGTGTCTTCCTCGCAACCAGTTATACTGGCTTAGACTAGGAAAGGGTTTACCGTTGGAGAGTAATGTATATTAAAGTCGGAAAGTAATTTAAAGTAAAAGAAATGTATTTTATTAAGGTATTGAAAAAGAGAAAAAAAATTCAGTTTATTTCAACGAGGTCGACATCCGGAATAGGTGTCTTCCTCGCAACCAGTTATACTGGCTTAGACTAGGAAAGGGTTTACCGTTGGAGAGTAATGTATATTAAAGTCGGAAAGTAATTTAAAGTAAAAGAAATGTATTTTATTAAGGTATTGAAAAAGAGAAAAAAAATTCAGTTTATTTCAACGAGGTCGACATCCGGAATAGGTGTCTTCCTCGCAACCAGTTATACTGGCTTAGACTAGGAAAGGGTTTACCGTTGGAGAGTAATGTATATTAAAGTCGGAAAGTAATTTAAAGTAAAAGAAATGTATTTTATTAAGGTATTGAAAAAGAGAAAAAAAATTCAGTTTATTTCAACGAGGTCGACATCCGGAATAGGTGTCTTCCTCGCAACCAGTTATACTGGCTTAGACTAGGAAAGGGTTTACCGTTGGAGAGTAATGTATATTAAAGTCGGAAAGTAATTTAAAGTAAAAGAAATGTATTTTATTAAGGTATTGAAAAAGAGAAAAAAAATTCAGTTTATTTCAACGAGGTCGACATCCGGAATAGGTGTCTTCCTCGCAACCAGTTATACTGGCTTAGACTAGGAAAGGGTTTACCGTTGGAGAGTAATGTATATTAAAGTCGGAAAGTAATTTAAAGTAAAAGAAATGTATTTTATTAAGGTATTGAAAAAGAGAAAAAAAATTCAGTTTATTTCAACGAGGTCGACATCCGGAATAGGTGTCTTCCTCGCAACCAGTTATACTGGCTTAGACTAGGAAAGGGTTTACCGTTGGAGAGTAATGTATATTAAAGTCGGAAAGTAATTTAAAGTAAAAGAAATGTATTTTATTAAGGTATTGAAAAAGAGAAAAAAAATTCAGTTTATTTCAACGAGGTCGACATCCGGAATAGGTGTCTTCCTCGCAACCAGTTATACTGGCTTAGACTAGGAAAGGGTTTACCGTTGGAGAGTAATGTATATTAAAGTCGGAAAGTAATTTAAAGTAAAAGAAATGTATTTTATTAAGGTATTGAAAAAGAGAAAAAAAATTCAGTTTATTTCAACGAGGTCGACATCCGGAATAGGTGTCTTCCTCGCAACCAGTTATACTGGCTTAGACTAGGAAAGGGTTTACCGTTGGAGAGTAATGTATATTAAAGTCGGAAAGTAATTTAAAGTAAAAGAAATGTATTTTATTAAGGTATTGAAAAAGAGAAAAAAAATTCAGTTTATTTCAACGAGGTCGACATCCGGAATAGGTGTCTTCCTCGCAACCAGTTATACTGGCTTAGACTAGGAAAGGGTTTACCGTTGTAGAGTAATGTATATTAAAGTCGGAAAGTAATTTAAAGTAAAAGAAATGTATTTTATTAAGGTATTGAAAAAGAGAAAAAAAATTCAGTTTATTTCAACGAGGTCGACATCCGGAATAGGTGTCTTCCTCGCAACCAGTTATACTGGCTTAGACTAGGAAAGGGTTTACCGTTGGAGAGTAATGTATATTAAAGTCGGAAAGTAATTTAAAGTAAAAGAAATGTATTTTATTAAGGTATTGAAAAAGAGAAAAAAAATTCAGTTTATTTCAACGAGGTCGACATCCGGAATAGGTGTCTTCCTCGCAACCAGTTATACTGGCTTAGACTAGGAAAGGGTTTACCGTTGGAGAGTAATGTATATTAAAGTCGGAAAGTAATTTAAAGTAAAAGAAATGTATTTTATTAAGGTATTGAAAAAGAGAAAAAAAATTCAGTTTATTTCAACGAGGTCGACATCCGGAATAGGTGTCTTCCTCGCAACCAGTTATACTGGCTTAGACTAGGAAAGGGTTTACCGTTGGAGAGTAATGTATATTAAAGTCGGAAAGTAATTTAAAGTAAAAGAAATGTATTTTATTAAGGTATTGAAAAAGAGAAAAAAAATTCAGTTTATTTCAACGAGGTCGACATCCGGAATAGGTGTCTTCCTCGCAACCAGTTATACTGGCTTAGACTAGGAAAGGGTTTACCGTTGTAGAGTAATGTATATTAAAGTCGGAAAGTAATTTAAAGTAAAAGAAATGTATTTTATTAAGGTATTGAAAAAGAGAAAAAAAATTCAGTTTATTTCAACGAGGTCGACATCCGGAATAGGTGTCTTCCTCGCAACCAGTTATACTGGCTTAGACTAGGAAAGGGTTTACCGTTGGAGAGTAATGTATATTAAAGTCGGAAAGTAATTTAAAGTAAAAGAAATGTATTTTATTAAGGTATTGAAAAAGAGAAAAAAAATTCAGTTTATTT
>CAMPDV010003419.1:0-49693 GCA_946699065.1 Loxodes magnus | reverse complement strand
ATAGAGTGGTCACACTAATTAGGTATTATCTGTGGCTATATCCAGTGATTCAGAGTTCATCGTATCGGGAAGTTATGATTATACTGTGAGACTATGGGACGTCAAGACAGGTACCTGTAAGACCATGAGTGGTCACACTAATTAGGTATTATCTGTGGCTATATCCAGTGATTCAGAGTTCATCGTATCGGGAAGTTATGATTATACGGTGAGACTATGGGACGTCAAGACAGGTACCTGTAAGACCATGAGTGATCACACTAGTTATGTATCATCTGTGGCTATATCCAGTGATTCAGAGTTCATCGTATCGGGAAGTTATGATTATACGGTGAGACTATGGGACGTCAAGACAGGTACCTGTAAGACCATGAGTGGTCACACTAGTTATGTATCATCTGTGGCTATATCCAGTGATTCAGAGTTCATCGTATCGGGAAGTTATGATTAGACGGTGAGACTATGGGACGTCAAGACAGGTACCTGTAAGACCATGAGTGATCACACACATTATGTATTATCTGTGGCTATATCCAGTGATTCAGAGTTCATCGTATCGGGAAGTTATGATTATACGGTGAGACTATGGGACGTCAAGACAGGTACCTGTAAGACCATGAGTGATCACACTAGTTATGTATCATCTGTGGCTATATCCAGTGATTCAGAGTTCATCGTATCGGGAAGTTATGATTATACGGTGAGACTATGGGACGTCAAGACAGGTACCTGTAAGACCATGAGTGGTCACACTAGTTATGTATCATCTGTGGCTATATCCAGTGATTCAGAGTTCATCGTATCGGGAAGTTATGATTATACGGTGAGACTATGGGACGTCAAGACAGGTACCTGTAAGACCATGAGTGGTCACACTAATTAGGTATTATCTGTGGCTATATCCAGTGATTCAGAGTTCATCGTATCGGGAAGTTATGATTATACGGTGATACTATGGGACGTCAAGACAGGTACCTGTAAGACCATGAGTGGTCACACTAGTTATGTATCATCTGTGGCTATATCCAGTGATTCAGAGTTCATCGTATCGGGAAGTTATGATTATACGGTGAGACTATGGGACGTCAAGACAGGTACCTGTAAGACCATGAGTGATCACACTAGTTATGTATCATCTGTGGCTATATCCAGTGATTCAGAGTTCATCGTATCGGGAAGTTATGATTATACTGTGAGACTATGGGACGTCAAGACAGGTACCTGTAAGACCATGAGTGGTCACACTAGTTATGTATCATCTGTGGCTATATCCAGTGATTCAGAGTTCATCGTATCGGGAAGTTATGATTATACGGTGATACTATGGGACGTCAAGACAGGTACCTGTAAGACCATGAGTGGTCACACTAGTTATGTATCATCTGTGGCTATATCCAGTGATTCAGAGTTCATCGTATCGGGAAGTTATGATTATACGGTGAGACTATGGGACGTCAAGACAGGTACCTGTAAGACCATGAGTGGTCACACTAGTTATGTATCATCTGTGGCTATATCCAGTGATTCAGAGTTCATCGTATCGGGAAGTTATGATTAGACGGTGAGACTATGGGACGTCAAGACAGGTACCTGTAAGACCATGAGTGATCACACTAGTTATGTATCATCTGTGGCTATATCCAGTGATTCAGAGTTCATCGTATCGGGAAGTTATGATTATACTGTGAGACTATGGGACGTCAAGACAGGTACCTGTAAGACCATGAGTGGTCACAAACATTATGTATTATCTGTGGCTATATCCAGTGATTCAGAGTTCATCGTATCGGGAAGTTATGATTATACGGTGAGACTATGGGACGTCAAGACAGGTACCTGTAAGACCATGAGTGATCACACTAGTTATGTATCATCTGTGGCTATATCCAGTGATTCAGAGTTCATCGTATCGGGAAGTTATGATTATACGGTGAGACTATGGGACGTCAAGACAGGTACCTGTAAGACCATGAGTGATCACACTAGTTATGTATCATCTGTGGCTATATCCAGTGATTCAGAGTTCATCGTATCGGGTAGTGGAGATTATACGGTGAGACTATGGGACGTCAAGACAGGTACCTGTAAGACCATGAGTGGTCACACACATTATGTATTATCTGTGGCTATATCCAGTGATTCAGAGTTCATCGTATCGGGAAGTTATGATTATACGGTGAGACTATGGGACGTCAAGACAGGTACCTGTAAGACCATGAGTGATCACACTAGTTATGTATTATCTGTGGCTATATCCAGTGATTCAGAGTTCATCGTATCGGGAAGTTATGATTATACGGTGAGACTATGGGACGTCAAGACAGGTACCTGTAAGACCATGAGTGATCACACACATTATGTATTATCTGTGGCTATATCCAGTGATTCAGAGTTCATCGTATCGGGAAGTGCAGATTAGACGGTGAGACTATGGGACGTCAAGACAGGTACCTGTAAGACCATGAGTGGTCACACTAGTTATGTATCATCTGTGGCTATATCCAGTGATTCAGAGTTCATCGTATCGGGAAGTTATGATTATACGGTGATACTATGGGACGTCAAGACAGGTACCTGTAAGACCATGAGTGATCACACACATTATGCATTATCTGTGGCTATATCCAGTGATTCAGAGTTCATCGTATCGGGAAGTTATGATTATACGGTGATACTATGGGACGTCAAGACAGGTACCTGTAAGACCATGAGTGATCACACTAGTTATGTATCATCTGTGGCTATATCCAGTGATTCAGAGTTCATCGTATCGGGAAGTTATGATTATACGGTGAGACTATGGGACGTCAAGACAGGTACCTGTAAGACCATGAGTGATCACACTAGTTATGTATCATCTGTGGCTATATCCAGTGATTCAGAGTTCATCGTATCGGGAAGTTATGATTATACGGTGAGACTATGGGACGTCAAGACAGGTACCTGTAAGACCATGAGTGATCACACTAGTTATGTATCATCTGTGGCTATATCCAGTGATTCAGAGTTCATCGTATCGGGAAGTTATGATTATACGGTGAGACTATGGGACGTCAAGACAGGTACCTGTAAGACCATGAGTGATCACACACATTATGTATTATCTGTGGCTATATCCAGTGATTCAGAGTTCATCGTATCGGGAAGTGCAGATTAGACGGTGAGACTATGGGACGTCAAGACAGGTACCTGTAAGACCATGAGTGGTCACACTAGTTATGTATCATCTGTGGCTATATCCAGTGATTCAGAGTTCATCGTATCGGGAAGTTATGATTATACTGTGAGACTATGGGACGTCAAGACAGGTACCTGTAAGACCATGAGTGATCACACTAGTTATGTATCATCTGTGGCTATATCCAGTGATTCAGAGTTCATCGTATCGGGAAGTTATGATTATACGGTGATACTATGGGACGTCAAGACAGGTACCTGTAAGACCATGAGTGGTCACACTAGTTATGTATCATCTGTGGCTATATCCAGTGATTCAGAGTTCATCGTATCGGGAAGTGCAGATTAGACGGTGAGACTATGGGACGTCAAGACAGGTACCTGTAAGACCATGAGTGGTCACACTAGTTATGTATCATCTGTGGCTATATCCAGTGATTCAGAGTTCATCGTATCGGGAAGTTATGATTATACGGTGAGACTATGGGACGTCAAGACAGGTACCTGTAAGACCATGAGTGATCACACTAGTTATGTATTATCTGTGGCTATATCCAGTGATTCAGAGTTCATCGTATCGGGAAGTTATGATTATACGGTGATACTATGGGACGTCAAGACAGGTACCTGTAAGACCATGAGTGATCACACACATTATGCATTATCTGTGGCTATATCCAGTGATTCAGAGTTCATCGTATCGGGAAGTTATGATTATACGGTGATACTATGGGACGTCAAGACAGGTACCTGTAAGACCATGAGTGATCACACTAGTTATGTATCATCTGTGGCTATATCCAGTGATTCAGAGTTCATCGTATCGGGAAGTTATGATTATACGGTGAGACTATGGGACGTCAAGACAGGTACCTGTAAGACCATGAGTGGTCACACTAATTATGTATTATCTGTGGCTATATCCAGTGATTCAGAGTTCATCGTATCGGGAAGTTATGATTATACGGTGATACTATGGGACGTCAAGACAGGTACCCGTAAGACCATGAGTGGTCACACTAATTAGGTATCATCTGTGGCTATATCCAGTGATTCAGAGTTCATCGTATCGGGAAGTTATGATTATACGGTGATACTATGGGACGTCAAGACAGGTACCTGTAAGACCATGAGTGATCACACTAGTTATGTATCATCTGTGGCTATATCCAGTGATTCAGAGTTCATCGTATCGGGAAGTTATGATTATACGGTGAGACTATGGGACGTCAAGACAGGTACCTGTAAGACCATGAGTGGTCACACTAATTATGTATTATCTGTGGCTATATCCAGTGATTCAGAGTTCATCGTATCGGGAAGTTATGATTATACGGTGATACTATGGGACGTCAAGACAGGTACCTGTAAGACCATGAGTGGTCACACAGATTAGGTATCATCTGTGGCTATATCCAGTGATTCAGAGTTCATCGTATCGGGAAGTTATGATTAGACGGTGAGACTATGGGACGTCAAGACAGGTACCTGTAAGACCATGAGTGGTCACACTAGTTATGTATCATCTGTGGCTATATCCAGTGATTCAGAGTTCATCGTATCGGGAAGTTATGATTATACGGTGAGACTATGGGACGTCAAGACAGGTACCTGTAAGACCATGAGTGATCACACTAGTTATGTATTATCTGTGGCTATATCCAGTGATTCAGAGTTCATCGTATCGGGAAGTTATGATTATACGGTGATACTATGGGACGTCAAGACAGGTACCTGTAAGACCATGAGTGGTCACACTAGTTATGTATCATCTGTGGCTATATCCAGTGATTCAGAGTTCATCGTATCGGGAAGTTATGATTATACGGTGAGACTATGGGACGTCAAGACAGGTACCTGTAAGACCATGAGTGATCACACTAGTTATGTATCATCTGTGGCTATATCCAGTGATTCAGAGTTCATCGTATCGGGAAGTTATGATTATACGGTGAGACTATGGGACGTCAAGACAGGTACCTGTAAGACCATGAGTGATCACACTAGTTATGTATCATCTGTGGCTATATCCAGTGATTCAGAGTTCATCGTATCGGGAAGTTATGATTATACGGTGAGACTATGGGACGTCAAGACAGGTACCTGTAAGACCATGAGTGATCACACACATTATGTATTATCTGTGGCTATATCCAGTGATTCAGAGTTCATCGTATCGGGAAGTTATGATAAGACGGTGAGACTATGGGACGTCAAGACAGGTACCTGTAAGACCATGAGTGGTCACACTAATTAGGTATTATCTGTGGCTATATCCAGTGATTCAGAGTTCATCGTATCGGGAAGTTATGATTATACGGTGATACTATGGGACGTCAAGACAGGTACCTGTAAGACCATGAGTGATCACACTAGTTATGTATCATCTGTGGCTATATCCAGTGATTCAGAGTTCATCGTATCGGGAAGTTATGATTATACTGTGAGACTATGGGACGTCAAGACAGGTACCTGTAAGACCATGAGTGGTCACACTAGTTATGTATCATCTGTGGCTATATCCAGTGATTCAGAGTTCATCGTATCGGGAAGTTATGATTATACGGTGAGACTATGGGACGTCAAGACAGGTACCTGTAAGACCATGAGTGGTCACACTAGTTATGTATCATCTGTGGCTATATCCAGTGATTCAGAGTTCATCGTATCGGGAAGTTATGATTATACGGTGAGACTATGGGACGTCAAGACAGGTACCTGTAAGACCATGAGTGATCACACTAGTTATGTATCATCTGTGGCTATATCCAGTGATTCAGAGTTCATCATATCGGGAAGTTATGATTATACGGTGAGACTATGGGACGTCAAGACAGGTACCTGTAAGACCATGAGTGGTCACACTAATTAGGTATTATCTGTGGCCATATCCAGTGATTCAGAGTTCATCGTATCGGGAAGTTATGATTATACGGTGAGACTATGGGACGTCAAGACAGGTACCTGTAAGACCATGAGTGGTCACACTAATTAGGTATTATCTGTGGCTATATCCAGTGATTCAGAGTTCATCGTATCGGGAAGTGCAGATTATACGGTGAGACTATGGGACGTCAAGACAGGTACCTGTAAGACCATGAGTGGTCACACTAATTAGGTATTATCTGTGGCTATATCCAGTGATTCAGAGTTCATCGTATCGGGAAGTTATGATTAGACGGTGAGACTATGGGACGTCAAGACAGGTACCTGTAAGACCATGAGTGGTCACACTAGTTATGTATCATCTGTGGCTATATCCAGTGATTCAGAGTTCATCGTATCGGGAAGTTATGATAAGACGGTGAGACTATGGGACGTCAAGACAGGTACCTGTAAGACCATGAGTGGTCACACTAGTTATGTATTATCTGTGGCTATATCCAGTGATTCAGAGTTCATCGTATCGGGAATTTGAGATTAGACGGTGAGACTATGGGACGTCAAGACAGGTACCTGTAAGACCATGAGTGGTCACACTAGTTGTGTATATGCTGTGGCTATATCCAGTGATTCAGAGTTCATCGTATCGGGAAGTTATGATTAGACGGTGAGACTATGGGACGTCAAGACAGGTACCTGTAAGACCATGAGTGATCACACTAGTTTTGTAAGATCTGTGGCTATATCCAGTGATTCAGAGTTCATCGTATCGGGAAGTTATGATTATACTGTGAGACTATGGGACGTCAAGACAGGTACCTGTAAGACCATGAGTGGTCACACTAATTAGGTATTATCTGTGGCTATATCCAGTGATTCAGAGTTCATCGTATCGGGAAGTTATGATTATACGGTGAGACTATGGGACGTCAAGACAGGTACCTGTAAGACCATGAGTGATCACACTAGTTATGTATTATCTGTGGCTATATCCAGTGATTCAGAGTTCATCGTATCGGGAAGTTATGATTATACTGTGAGACTATGGGACGTCAAGACAGGTACCTGTAAGACCATGAGTGATCACACTAGTTTTGTAAGATCTGTGGCTATATCCAGTGATTCAGAGTTCATCGTATCGGGAAGTTATGATTATACGGTGAGACTATGGGACGTCAAGACAGGTACCTGTAAGACCATGAGTGGTCACACTAGTTATGTATCATCTGTGGCTATATCCAGTGATTCAGAGTTCATCGTATCGGGAAGTTATGATTAGACGGTGAGACTATGGGACGTCAAGACAGGTACCTGTAAGACCATGAGTGGTCACACTAGTTATGTATCATCTGTGGCTATATCCAGTGATTCAGAGTTCATCGTATCGGGAAGTTATGATTATACGGTGAGACTATGGGACGTCAAGACAGGTACCTGTAAGACCATGAGTGGTCACACTAGTTATGTATCATCTGTGGCTATATCCAGTGATTCAGAGTTCATCGTATCGGGAAGTTATGATTATACGGTGAGACTATGGGACGTCAAGACAGGTACCTGTAAGACCATGAGTGATCACACTAGTTATGTATCATCTGTGGCTATATCCAGTGATTCAGAGTTCATCGTATCGGGAAGTTATGATTATACTGTGAGACTATGGGACGTCAAGACAGGTACCTGTAAGACCATGAGTGATCACACTAGTTATGTATTATCTGTGGCTATATCCAGTGATTCAGAGTTCATCGTATCGGGAAGTTATGATTATACTGTGAGACTATGGGACGTCAAGACAGGTACCTGTAAGACCATGAGTGGTCACACTAATTAGGTATTATCTGTGGCTATATCCAGTGATTCAGAGTTCATCGTATCGGGAAGTTATGATTATACGGTGATACTATGGGACGTCAAGACAGGTACCTGTAAGACCATGAGTGGTCACACTAGTTATGTATCATCTGTGGCTATATCCAGTGATTCAGAGTTCATCGTATCGGGAAGTTATGATTATACGGTGATACTATGGGACGTCAAGACAGGTACCTGTAAGACCATGAGTGGTCACACTAGTTATGTATTATCTGTGGCTATATCCAGTGATTCAGAGTTCATCGTATCGGGAAGTTATGATTATACGGTGAGACTATGGGACGTCAAGACAGGTACCTGTAAGACCATGAGTGGTCACACTAATTAGGTATTATCTGTGGCTATATCCAGTGATTCAGAGTTCATCGTATCGGGAAGTTATGATTATACGGTGATACTATGGGACGTCAAGACAGGTACCTGTAAGACCATGAGTGGTCACACTAGTTATGTATCATCTGTGGCTATATCCAGTGATTCAGAGTTCATCGTATCGGGAAGTTATGATTAGACGGTGAGACTATGGGACGTCAAGACAGGTACCTGTAAGACCATGAGTGGTCACACTAGTTATGTATCATCTGTGGCTATATCCAGTGATTCAGAGTTCATCGTATCGGGAAGTTATGATTATACGGTGAGACTATGGGACGTCAAGACAGGTACCTGTAAGACCATGAGTGATCACACTAGTTATGTATCATCTGTGGCTATATCCAGTGATTCAGAGTTCATCGTATCGGGAAGTTATGATTATACTGTGAGACTATGGGACGTCAAGACAGGTACCTGTAAGACCATGAGTGATCACACTAGTTATGTATTATCTGTGGCTATATCCAGTGATTCAGAGTTCATCGTATCGGGAAGTTATGATTATACGGTGATACTATGGGACGTCAAGACAGGTACCTGTAAGACCATGAGTGGTCACACTAGTTATGTATCATCTGTGGCTATATCCAGTGATTCAGAGTTCATCGTATCGGGAAGTTATGATTAGACGGTGAGACTATGGGACGTCAAGACAGGTACCTGTAAGACCATGAGTGGTCACACTAGTTATGTATCATCTGTGGCTATATCCAGTGATTCAGAGTTCATCGTATCGGGAAGTTGAGATTAGACGGTGAGACTATGGGACGTCAAGACAGGTACCTGTAAGACCATGAGTGATCACACTAGTTTTGTAAGATCTGTGGCTATATCCAGTGATTCAGAGTTCATCGTATCGGGAAGTTATGATTATACGGTGAGACTATGGGACGTCAAGACAGGTACCTGTAAGACCATGAGTGATCACACTAGTTATGTATCATCTGTGGCTATATCCAGTGATTCAGAGTTCATCGTATCGGGAAGTTATGATTAGACGGTGAGACTATGGGACGTCAAGACAGGTACCTGTAAGACCATGAGTGATCACACTAGTTATGTATTATCTGTGGCTATATCCAGTGATTCAGAGTTCATCGTATCGGGAAGTTATGATTATACTGTGAGACTATGGGACGTCAAGACAGGTACCTGTAAGACCATGAGTGGTCACACTAGTTATGTATTATCTGTGGCTATATCCAGTGATTCAGAGTTCATCATATCGGGAAGTTATGATTATACGGTGATACTATGGGACGTCAAGACAGGTACCTGTAAGACCATGAGTGGTCACACTAGTTATGTATCATCTGTGGCTATATCCAGTGATTCAGAGTTCATCGTATCGGGAAGTTATGATTAGACGGTGAGACTATGGGACGTCAAGACAGGTACCTGTAAGACCATGAGTGGTCACACTAGTTGTGTATATGCTGTGGCTATATCCAGTGATTCAGAGTTCATCGTATCGGGAAGTTATGATTAGACGGTGAGACTATGGGACGTCAAGACAGGTACCTGTAAGACCATGAGTGATCACACTAGTTTTGTAAGATCTGTGGCTATATCCAGTGATTCAGAGTTCATCGTATCGGGAAGTTATGATTATACGGTGAGACTATGGGACGTCAAGACAGGTACCTGTAAGACCATGAGTGGTCACACTAGTTATGTATCATCTGTGGCTATATCCAGTGATTCAGAGTTCATCGTATCGGGAAGTTATGATTATACGGTGAGACTATGGGACGTCAAGACAGGTACCTGTAAGACCATGAGTGGTCACACTAGTTATGTATCATCTGTGGCTATATCCAGTGATTCAGAGTTCATCGTATCGGGAAGTTATGATTATACGGTGAGACTATGGGACGTCAAGACAGGTACCTGTAAGACCATGAGTGGTCACACTAATTAGGTATTATCTGTGGCTATATCCAGTGATTCAGAGTTCATCGTATCGGGAAGTTATGATTAGACGGTGAGACTATGGGACGTCAAGACAGGTACCTGTAAGACCATGAGTGGTCACACTAGTTATGTATCATCTGTGGCTATATCCAGTGATTCAGAGTTCATCGTATCGGGAAGTTATGATTAGACGGTGAGACTATGGGACGTCAAGACAGGTACCTGTAAGACCATGAGTGGTCACACTAGTTATGTATCATCTGTGGCTATATCCAGTGATTCAGAGTTCATCGTATCGGGAAGTTATGATTATACGGTGAGACTATGGGACGTCAAGACAGGTACCTGTAAGACCATGAGTGATCACACTAGTTATGTATCATCTGTGGCTATATCCAGTGATTCAGAGTTCATCATATCGGGAAGTTATGATTATACGGTGAGACTATGGGACGTCAAGACAGGTACCTGTAAGACCATGAGTGGTCACACTAGTTATGTATCATCTGTGGCTATATCCAGTGATTCAGAGTTCATCGTATCGGGAAGTTATGATTATACGGTGAGACTATGGGACGTCAAGACAGGTACCTGTAAGACCATGAGTGATCACACTAGTTATGTATCATCTGTGGCTATATCCAGTGATTCAGAGTTCATCATATCGGGAAGTTATGATTATACGGTGAGACTATGGGACGTCAAGACAGGTACCTGTAAGACCATGAGTGGTCACACTAATTAGGTATTATCTGTGGCTATATCCAGTGATTCAGAGTTCATCGTATCGGGAAGTTATGATTATACGGTGATACTATGGGACGTCAAGACAGGTACCTGTAAGACCATGAGTGGTCACACTAGTTATGTATCATCTGTGGCTATATCCAGTGATTCAGAGTTCATCGTATCGGGAAGTTATGATTATACGGTGAGACTATGGGACGTCAAGACAGGTACCTGTAAGACCATGAGTGATCACACTAGTTATGTATCATCTGTGGCTATATCCAGTGATTCAGAGTTCATCGTATCGGGAAGTTATGATTAGACGGTGAGACTATGGGACGTCAAGACAGGTACCTGTAAGACCATGAGTGGTCACACTAGTTATGTATCATCTGTGGCTATATCCAGTGATTCAGAGTTCATCGTATCGGGAAGTTATGATTATACGGTGAGACTATGGGACGTCAAGACAGGTACCTGTAAGACCATGAGTGGTCACACTAGTTATGTATTATCTGTGGCTATATCCAGTGATTCAGAGTTCATCGTATCGGGAAGTTATGATTAGACTGTGAGACTATGGGACGTCAAGACAGGTACCTGTAAGACCATGAGTGGTCACACTAATTAGGTATTATCTGTGGCTATATCCAGTGATTCAGAGTTCATCATATCGGGAAGTTATGATTATACGGTGAGACTATGGGACGTCAAGACAGGTACCTGTAAGACCATGAGTGGTCACACTAGTTATGTATTATCTGTGGCTATATCCAGTGATTCAGAGTTCATCGTATCGGGAAGTTATGATTATACGGTGAGACTATGGGACGTCAAGACAGGTACCTGTAAGACCATGAGTGGTCACACTAATTAGGTATTATCTGTGGCCATATCCAGTGATTCAGAGTTCATCATATCGGGAAGTTATGATTATACGGTGATACTATGGGACGTCAAGACAGGTACCTGTAAGACCATGAGTGGTCACACTAGTTATGTATTATCTGTGGCTATATCCAGTGATTCAGAGTTCATCGTATCGGGAAGTTATGATTATACGGTGAGACTATGGGACGTCAAGACAGGTACCTGTAAGACCATGAGTGGTCACACTAATTAGGTATTATCTGTGGCCATATCCAGTGATTCAGAGTTCATCATATCGGGAAGTTATGATTATACGGTGATACTATGGGACGTCAAGACAGGTACCTGTAAGACCATGAGTGGTCACACTAGTTATGTATTATCTGTGGCTATATCCAGTGATTCAGAGTTCATCGTATCGGGAAGTTATGATTATACGGTGAGACTATGGGACGTCAAGACAGGTACCTGTAAGACCATGAGTGGTCACACTAATTATGTATTATCTGTGGCTATATCCAGTGATTCAGAGTTCATCGTATCGGGAAGTTATGATTAGACTGTGAGACTATGGGACGTCAAGACAGGTACCTGTAAGACCATGAGTGGTCACACTAATTAGGTATTATCTGTGGCTATATCAAGTGATTCAGAGTTCATCGTATCGGGAAGTTATGATTATACGGTGAGACTATGGGACGTCAAGACAGGTACCTGTAAGACCATGAGTGATCACACTAGTTATGTATCATCTGTGGCTATATCCAGTGATTCAGAGTTCATCGTATCGGGAAGTTATGATTATACGGTGAGACTATGGGACGTCAAGACAGGTACCTGTAAGACCATGAGTGGTCACACTAGTTATGTATCATCTGTGGCTATATCCAGTGATTCAGAGTTCATCGTATCGGGAAGTTATGATTAGACGGTGAGACTATGGGACGTCAAGACAGGTACCTGTAAGACCATGAGTGATCACACTAGTTTTGTAAGATCTGTGGCTATATCCAGTGATTCAGAGTTCATCGTATCGGGAAGTTATGATTATACGGTGAGACTATGGGACGTCAAGACAGGTACCTGTAAGACCATGAGTGGTCACACTAGTTATGTATCATCTGTGGCTATATCCAGTGATTCAGAGTTCATCGTATCGGGAAGTTATGATTAGACAGTGAGACTATGGGACGTCAAGACAGGTACCTGTAAGACCATGAGTGGTCACACTAATTAGGTATTATCTGTGGCTATATCCAGTGATTCAGAGTTCATCGTATCGGGAAGTTATGATTAGACGGTGAGACTATGGGACGTCAAGACAGGTACCTGTAAGACCATGAGTGGTCACACTAATTAGGTATTATCTGTGGCTATATCCAGTGATTCAGAGTTCATCGTATCGGGAAGTTATGATTATACGGTGATACTATGGGACGTCAAGACAGGTACCTGTAAGACCATGAGTGGTCACACTAATTAGGTATTATCTGTGGCTATATCCAGTGATTCAGAGTTCATCATATCGGGAAGTTATGATTATACTGTGAGACTATGGGACGTCAAGACAGGTACCTGTAAGACCATGAGTGGTTACACTAGTTATGTATTATCTGTGGCTATATCCAGTGATTCAGAGTTCATCGTATCGGGAAGTTGAGATTAGACGGTGAGACTATGGGACGTCAAGACAGGTACCTGTAAGACCATGAGTGGTCACACTAGTTGTGTATATGCTGTGGCTATATCCAGTGATTCAGAGTTCATCGTATCGGGAAGTTATGATTATACTGTGAGACTATGGGACGTCAAGACAGGTACCTGTAAGACCATGAGTGGTCACACTAGTTATGTATCATCTGTGGCTATATCCAGTGATTCAGAGTTCATCGTATCGGGAAGTTATGATTATACGGTGAGACTATGGGACGTCAAGACAGGTACCTGTAAGACCATGAGTGATCACACTAGTTATGTATTATCTGTGGCTATATCCAGTGATTCAGAGTTCATCGTATCGGGAAGTTATGATTATACTGTGAGACTATGGGACGTCAAGACAGGTACCTGTAAGACCATGAGTGGTCACACTAGTTATGTATTATCTGTGGCTATATCCAGTGATTCAGAGTTCATCGTATCGGGAAGTTATGATTAGACGGTGAGACTATGGGGACGTCAAGACAGGTACCTGTAAGACCATGAGTGGTCACACTAGTTGTGTATATGCTGTGGCTATATCCAGTGATTCAGAGTTCATCATATCGGGAAGTTATGATTATACGGTGAGACTATGGGACGTCAAGACAGGTACCTGTAAGACCATGAGTGGTCACACTAATTAGGTATTATCTGTGGCTATATCCAGTGATTCAGAGTTCATCGTATCGGGAAGTTATGATTATACGGTGATACTATGGGACGTCAAGACAGGTACCTGTAAGACCATGAGTGGTCACACTAGTTATGTATCATCTGTGGCTATATCCAGTGATTCAGAGTTCATCGTATCGGGAAGTTATGATTAGACGGTGAGACTATGGGACGTCAAGACAGGTACCTGTAAGACCATGAGTGGTCACACTAGTTATGTATCATCTGTGGCTATATCCAGTGATTCAGAGTTCATCGTATCGGGAAGTTATGATTAGACGGTGAGACTATGGGACGTCAAGACAGGTACCTGTAAGACCATGAGTGGTCACACTAGTTATGTATCATCTGTGGCTATATCCAGTGATTCAGAGTTCATCGTATCGGGAAGTTATGATTATACGGTGAGACTATGGGACGTCAAGACAGGTACCTGTAAGACCATGAGTGATCACACTAGTTATGTATCATCTGTGGCTATATCCAGTGATTCAGAGTTCATCATATCGGGAAGTTATGATTATACGGTGAGACTATGGGACGTCAAGACAGGTACCTGTAAGACCATGAGTGGTCACACTAGTTATGTATCATCTGTGGCTATATCCAGTGATTCAGAGTTCATCGTATCGGGAAGTTATGATTATACGGTGAGACTATGGGACGTCAAGACAGGTACCTGTAAGACCATGAGTGATCACACTAGTTATGTATCATCTGTGGCTATATCCAGTGATTCAGAGTTCATCATATCGGGAAGTTATGATTATACGGTGAGACTATGGGACGTCAAGACAGGTACCTGTAAGACCATGAGTGGTCACACTAATTAGGTATTATCTGTGGCTATATCCAGTGATTCAGAGTTCATCGTATCGGGAAGTTATGATTATACGGTGATACTATGGGACGTCAAGACAGGTACCTGTAAGACCATGAGTGGTCACACTAGTTATGTATCATCTGTGGCTATATCCAGTGATTCAGAGTTCATCGTATCGGGAAGTTATGATTATACGGTGATACTATGGGACGTCAAGACAGGTACCTGTAAGACCATGAGTGATCACACTAGTTATGTATCATCTGTGGCTATATCCAGTGATTCAGAGTTCATCGTATCGGGAAGTTATGATTATACGGTGATACTATGGGACGTCAAGACAGGTACCTGTAAGACCATGAGTGGTCACACTAGTTATGTATCATCTGTGGCTATATCCAGTGATTCAGAGTTCATCGTATCGGGAAGTTATGATTAGACGGTGAGACTATGGGACGTCAAGACAGGTACCTGTAAGACCATGAGTGGTCACACTAGTTGTGTATATGCTGTGGCTATATCCAGTGATTCAGAGTTCATCGTATCGGGAAGTTATGATTATACGGTGAGACTATGGGGACGTCAAGACAGGTACCTGTAAGACCATGAGTGGTCACACTAATTAGGTATTATCTGTGGCCATATCCAGTGATTCAGAGTTCATCATATCGGGAAGTTATGATTATACGGTGATACTATGGGACGTCAAGACAGGTACCTGTAAGACCATGAGTGGTCACACTAGTTATGTATTATCTGTGGCTATATCCAGTGATTCAGAGTTCATCGTATCGGGAAGTTATGATTATACTGTGAGACTATGGGACGTCAAGACAGGTACCTGTAAGACCATGAGTGGTCACACTAGTTATGTATCATCTGTGGCTATATCCAGTGATTCAGAGTTCATCGTATCGGGAAGTTATGATTAGACGGTGAGACTATGGGACGTCAAGACAGGTACCTGTAAGACCATGAGTGGTCACACTAGTTATGTATCATCTGTGGCTATATCCAGTGATTCAGAGTTCATCGTATCGGGAAGTTATGATTATACGGTGAGACTATGGGACGTCAAGACAGGTACCTGTAAGACCATGAGTGGTCACACTAATTAGGTATTATCTGTGGCTATATCCAGTGATTCAGAGTTCATCGTATCGGGAAGTTATGATTATACGGTGATACTATGGGACGTCAAGACAGGTACCTGTAAGACCATGAGTGGTCACACTAATTAGGTATTATCTGTGGCTATATCCAGTGATTCAGAGTTCATCGTATCGGGAAGTTATGATTATACGGTGAGACTATTGGACGTCAAGACAGGTACCTGTAAGACCATGAGTGGTCACACTAATAGGTATTATCTGTGGCTATATCCAGTGATTCAGAGTTCATCGTATCGGGAAGTTATGATTATACGGTGAGACTATGGGACGTCAAGACAGGTACCTGTAAGACCATGAGTGGTCACACTAGTTATGTATTATCTGTGGCTATATCCAGTGATTCAGAGTTCGACGTATCGGGAAGTTATGATTAGACTGTGAGACTATGGGACGTCAAGACAGGTACCTGTAAGACCATGAGTGGTCACACTAATTAGGTATTATCTGTGGCTATATCCAGTGATTCAGAGTTCATCGTATCGGGAAGTTATGATTATACGGTGAGACTATGGGACGTCAAGACAGGTACCTGTAAGACCATGAGTGGTCACACTAGTTATGTATCATCTGTGGCTATATCCAGTGATTCAGAGTTCATCGTATCGGGAAGTTATGATTAGACGGTGAGACTATGGGACGTCAAGACAGGTACCTGTAAGACCATGAGTGATCACACTAGTTATGTATCATCTGTGGCTATATCCAGTGATTCAGAGTTCATCGTATCGGGAAGTTATGATTATACGGTGAGACTATGGGACGTCAAGACAGGTACCTGTAAGACCATGAGTGGTCACACTAATTAGGTATTATCTGTGGCTATATCCAGTGATTCAGAGTTCATCGTATCGGGAAGTTATGATTATACGGTGATACTATGGGACGTCAAGACAGGTACCTGTAAGACCATGAGTGGTCACACTAGTTATGTATCATCTGTGGCTATATCCAGTGATTCAGAGTTCATCGTATCGGGAAGTTATGATTATACGGTGAGACTATGGGACGTCAAGACAGGTACCTGTAAGACCATGAGTGGTCACACTAATTAGGTATTATCTGTGGCTATATCCAGTGATTCAGAGTTCATCGTATCGGGAAGTTATGATTATACGGTGAGACTATGGGACGTCAAGACAGGTACCTGTAAGACCATGAGTGGTCACACTAATTAGGTATTATCTGTGGCTATATCCAGTGATTCAGAGTTCATCGTATCGGGTAGTGGAGATTATACGGTGAGACTATGGGACGTCAAGACAGGTACCTGTAAGACCATGAGTGGTCACACTAGTTATGTATCATCTGTGGCTATATCCAGTGATTCAGAGTTCATCGTATCGGGAAGTTATGATTATACGGGTGAGACTATGGGACGTCAAGACAGGTACCTGTAAGACCATGAGTGGTCACACTAATTAGGTATTATCTGTGGCTATATCCAGTGATTCAGAGTTCATCGTATCGGGAAGTTATGATTATACGGTGAGACTATGGGACGTCAAGACAGGTACCTGTAAGACCATGAGTGGTCACACTAATTATGTATCATCTGTGGCTATATCCAGTGATTCAGAGTTCATCGTATCGGGAAGTCATGATTATACGGTGAGACTATGGGACGTCAAGACAGGTACCTGTAAGACCATGAGTGGTCACACTAGTTATGTATCATCTGTGGCTATATCCAGTGATTCAGAGTTCATCGTATCGGGAAGTTATGATTATACGGTGAGACTATGGGACGTCAAGACAGGTACCTGTAAGAACCATGAGTGGTCACACTAGTTATGTATCATCTGTGGCTATATCCAGTGATTCAGAGTTTCATCGTATCGGGAAGTTATGATTAGACGGTGAGACTATGGGACGTCAAGACAGGTACCTGTAAGACCATGAGTGGTCACACTAGTTATGTATCATCTGTGGCTATATCCAGTGATTCAGAGTTCATCGTATCGGGAAGTTATGATTAGACGGTGAGACTATGGGACGTCAAGACAGGTACCTGTAAGACCATGAGTGATCACACTAGTTATGTATCATCTGTGGCTATATCCAGTGATTCAGAGTTCATCGTATCGGGAAGTTATGATTATACTGTAGACTATGGGACGTCAAGACAGGTACCTGTAAGACCATGAGTGGTCACACTAGTTATGTATCATCTGTGGCTATATCCAGTGATTCAGAGTTCATCGTATCGGGAAGTTATGATTAGACGGTGAGACTATGGGACGTCAAGACAGGTACCTGTAAGACCATGAGTGATCACACTAGTTATGTATCATCTGTGGCTATATCCAGTGATTCAGAGTTCATCGTATCGGGAAGTTATGATTATACGGTGAGACTATGGGACGTCAAGACAGGTACCTGTAAGACCATGAGTGGTCACACTAATTAGGTATTATCTGTGGCTATATCCAGTGATTCAGAGTTCATCGTATCGGGAAGTTATGATTATACGGTGATACTATGGGACGTCAAGACAGGTACCTGTAAGACCATGAGTGGTCACACTAGTTATGTATCATCTGTGGCTATATCCAGTGATTCAGAGTTCATCGTATCGGGTAGTGGAGATTATACGGTGAGACTATGGGACGTCAAGACAGGTACCTGTAAGACCATGAGTGGTCACACTAATTAGGTATTATCTGTGGCTATATCCAGTGATTCAGAGTTCATCGTATCGGGAAGTTATGATTATACGGTGAGACTATGGGACGTCAAGACAGGTACCTGTAAGACCATGAGTGGTCACACTAATTAGGTATTATCTGTGGCTATATCCAGTGATTCAGAGTTCATCGTATCGGGAAGTTATGATTATACTGTGAGACTATGGGACGTCAAGACAGGTACCTGTAAGACCATGAGTGGTCACACTAGTTATGTATCATCTGTGGCTATATCCAGTGATTCAGAGTTCATCGTATCGGGGAAGTTATGATTATACGGTGAGACTATGGGACGTCAAGACAGGTACCTGTAAGACCATGAGTGATCACACTAGTTATGTATCATCTGTGGCTATATCCAGTGATTCAGAGTTCATCGTATCGGGAAGTCATGATTATACGGTGAGACTATGGGACGTCAAGACAGGTACCTGTAAGACCATTAGTGGTCACACTAGTTATGTATATGCTGTGGCTATATCCAGTGATTCAGAGTTCATCGTATCGGGAAGTTATGATTATACGGTGAGACTATGGGACGTCAAGACAGGTACCTGTAAGACCCATGAGTGGTCACACTAGTTATGTATCATCTGTGGCTATATCCAGTGATTCAGAGTTCATCGTATCGGGAAGTTATGATTAGACGGTGAGACTATGGGACGTCAAGACAGGTACCTGTAAGACCATGAGTGGTCACACTAGTTATGTATCATCTGTGGCTATATCCAGTGATTCAGAGTTCATCGTATCGGGAAGTTATGATTAGACGGTGAGGACTATGGGACGTCAAGACAGGTACCTGTAAGACCATGAGTGATCACACTAGTTATGTATCATCTGTGGCTATATCCAGTGATTCAGAGTTCATCGTATCGGGAAGTTATGATTATACTGTAGACTATGGGACGTCAAGACAGGTACCTGTAAGACCATGAGTGGTCACACTAGTTATGTATCATCTGTGGCTATATCCAGTGATTCAGAGTTCATCGTATCGGGAAGTTATGATTATACGGTGAGACTATGGGACGTCAAGACAGGTACCTGTAAGACCATGAGTGATCACACTAGTTATGTATCATCTGTGGCTATATCCAGTGATTCAGAGTTCATCATATCGGGAAGTTATGATTATACGGTGAGACTATGGGACGTCAAGACAGGTACCTGTAAGACCATGAGTGGTCACACTAATTAGGTATTATCTGTGGCCATATCCAGTGATTCAGAGTTCATCGTATCGGGAAGTTATGATTATACGGTGATACTATGGGACGTCAAGACAGGTACCTGTAAGACCATGAGTGATCACACTAGTTATGTATCATCTGTGGCTATATCCAGTGATTCAGAGTTCATCGTATCGGGAAGTTATGATTATACTGTGAGACTATGGGACGTCAAGACAGGTACCTGTAAGACCATGAGTGATCACACTAGTTATGTATCATCTGTGGCTATATCCAGTGATTCAGAGTTCATCGTATCGGGAAGTTATGATTAGACGGTGAGACTATGGGACGTCAAGACAGGTACCTGTAAGACCATGAGTGATCACACTAGTTATGTATCATCTGTGGCTATATCCAGTGATTCAGAGTTCATCGTATCGGGAAGTTATGATTATACTGTAGACTATGGGACGTCATGACAGGTACCTGTAAGACCATGAGTGGTCACACTAGTTATGTATCATCTGTGGCTATATCCAGTGATTCAGAGTTCATCGTATCGGGAAGTTATGATTAGACAGTGAGACTATGGGACGTCAAGACAGGTACCTGTAAGACCATGAGTGGTCACACTAATTAGGTATTATCTGTGGCTATATCCAGTGATTCAGAGTTCATCGTATCGGGAAGTTATGATTAGACGGTGAGACTATGGGACGTCAAGACAGGTACCTGTAAGACCATGAGTGGTCACACTAATTTAGGTATTATCTGTGGCTATATCCAGTGATTCAGAGTTCATCGTATCGGGAAGTTATGATTATACTGTGAGACTATGGGACGTCAAGACAGGTACCTGTAAGACCATGAGGTGGTCACACTAATTAGGTATTATCTGTGGCTATATCCAGTGATTCAGAGTTCATCGTATCGGGAAGTTATGATTATACGGTGAGGACTATGGGACGTCAAGACAGGTACCTGTAAGACCATGAGTGGTCACACTAGTTATGTATCATCTGTGGCTATATCCAGTGATTCAGAGTTCATCGTATCGGGAAGTTATGATTATACTGTGAGACTATGGGACGTCAAGACAGGTACCTGTAAGACCATGAGTGGTCACACTAATTAGGTATTATCTGTGGCTATATCCAGTGATTCAGAGTTCATCGTATCGGGAAGTTATGATTTACGGTGAGACTATGGGACGTCAAGACAGGTACCTGTAAGACCATGAGTGGTCACACTAGTTATGTATCATCTGTGGCTATATCCAGTGATTCAGAGTTCATCGTATCGGGAAGTTATGATTAGACGGTGAGACTATGGGACGTCAAGACAGGTACCTGTAAGACCATGAGTGATCACACTAGTTATGTATCATCTGTGGCTATATCCAGTGATTCAGAGTTCATCGTATCGGGAAGTTATGATTATACGGTGAGACTATGGGACGTCAAGACAGGTACCTGTAAGACCATGAGTGGTCACACTAGTTATGTATCATCTGTGGCTATATCCAGTGATTCAGAGTTCATCGTATCGGGAAGTTATGATTATACGGTGAGACTATGGGACGTCAAGACAGGTACCTGTAAGACCATGAGTGGTCACACTAGTTATGTATCATCTGTGGCTATATCCAGTGATTCAGAGTTCATCGTATCGGGAAGTTATGATTATACGGTGATACTATGGGACGTCAAGACAGGTACCTGTAAGACCATGAGTGGTCACACTAGTTATGTATCATCTGTGGCTATATCCAGTGATTCAGAGTTCATCGTATCGGGAAGTTATGATTATACGGTGAGACTATGGGACGTCAAGACAGGTACCTGTAAGACCATGAGTGGTCACACTAGTTATGTATCATCTGTGGCTATATCCAGTGATTCAGAGTTCATCGTATCGGGAAGTTATGATTAGACGGTGAGACTATGGGACGTCAAGACAGGTACCTGTAAGGACCATGAGTGATCACACTAGTTATGTATCATCTGTGGCTATATCCAGTGATTCAGAGTTCATCGTATCGGGAAGTTATGATTATACTGTGAGACTATGGGACGTCAAGACAGGTACCTGTAAGACCATGAGTTGATCACACTAGTTATGTATCATCTGTGGCTATATCCAGTGATTCAGAGTTCATCGTATCGGGAAGTTATGATTATACTGTGAGACTATGGGACGTCAAGACAGGTACCTGTAAGACCATGAGTGGTCACAAACATTATGTATTATCTGTGGCTATATCCAGTGATTCAGAGTTCATCGTATCGGGAAGTTATGATTATACGGTGAGACTATGGGACGTCAAGACAGGTACCTGTAAGACCATGAGTGATCACACTAGTTATGTATCATCTGTGGCTATATCCAGTGATTCAGAGTTCATCGTATCGGGAAGTTATGATTATACGGTGAGACTATGGGACGTCAAGACAGGTACCTGTAAGACCATGAGTGGTCACACTAGTTATGTATCATCTGTGGCTATATCCAGTGATTCAGAGTTCATCGTATCGGGAAGTTATGATTATACGGTGAGACTATGGGACGTCAAGACAGGTACCTGTAAGACCATGAGTGGACACACTAGTTATGTATCATCTGTGGCTATATCCAGTGATTCAGAGTTCATCGTATCGGGAAGTTATGATTATACGGTGATACTATGGGACGTCAAGACAGGTACCTGTAAGACCATGAGTGGTCACACTAGTTATGTATCATCTGTGGCTATATCCAGTGATTCAGAGTTCATCGTATCGGGAAGTTATGATTATACGGTGAGACTATGGGACGTCAAGACAGGTACCTGTAAGACCATGAGTGGTCACACTAGTTATGTATCATCTGTGGCTATATCCAGTGATTCAGAGTTCATCGTATCGGGAAAGTTATGATTAGACGGTGAGGACTATGGGACGTCAAGACAGGTACCTGTAAGGACCATGAGTGATCACACTAGTTATGTATCATCTGTGGCTATATCCAGTGATTCAGAGTTCATCGTATCGGGAAGTTAAGATAATACGGTGAGACTATGGGACGTCAAGACAGGTACCTGTAAGACCATGAGTGATCACACTAGTTATGTATCATCTGTGGCTATATCCAGTGATTCAGAGTTCATCGTATCGGGAAGTTATGATTATACTGTGAGACTATGGGACGTCAAGACAGGTACCTGTAAGACCATGAGTGATCACACTAGTTATGTATCATCTGTGGCTATATCCAGTGATTCAGAGTTCATCGTATCGGGAAGTTAAGATAATACGGTGAGACTATGGGACGTCAAGACAGGTACCTGTAAGACCATGAGTGATCACACTAGTTATGTATCATCTGTGGCTATATCCAGTGATTCAGAGTTCATCGTATCGGGAAGTTATGATTATACTGTGAGACTATGGGACGTCAAGACAGGTACCTGTAAGACCATGAGTGGTCACAAACATTATGTATTATCTGTGGCTATATCCAGTGATTCAGAGTTCATCGTATCGGGAAGTTATGATTATACGGTGAGACTATGGGACGTCAAGACAGGTACCTGTAAGACCATGAGTGATCACACTAGTTATGTATCATCTGTGGCTATATCCAGTGATTCAGAGTTCATCGTATCGGGAAGTTATGATTATACGGTGAGACTATGGGACGTCAAGACAGGTACCTGTAAGACCATGAGTGGTCACACTAGTTATGTATCATCTGTGGCTATATCCAGTGATTCAGAGTTCATCGTATCGGGAAGTTATGATTATACGGTGATACTATGGGACGTCAAGACAGGTACCTGTAAGACCATGAGTGGTCACACTAGTTATGTATCATCTGTGGCTATATCCAGTGATTCAGAGTTCATCGTATCGGGAAGTTATGATTATACGGTGAGACTATGGGACGTCAAGACAGGTACCTGTAAGACCATGAGTGATCACACTAGTTATGTATCATCTGTGGCTATATCCAGTGATTCAGAGTTCATCGTATCGGGTAGTGGAGATTATACGGTGAGACTATGGGACGTCAAGACAGGTACCTGTAAGACCATGAGTGGTCACACACATTATGTATTATCTGTGGCTATATCCAGTGATTCAGAGTTCATCGTATCGGGAAGTTATGATTATACGGTGAGACTATGGGACGTCAAGACAGGTACCTGTAAGACCATGAGTGGTCACACTAGTTATGTATCATCTGTGGCTATATCCAGTGATTCAGAGTTCATCGTATCGGGAAGTTATGATTATACGGTGATACTATGGGACGTCAAGACAGGTACCTGTAAGACCATGAGTGGTCACACTAGTTATGTATCATCTGTGGCTATATCCAGTGATTCAGAGTTCATCGTATCGGGAAGTTATGATTAGACGTGTGAGACTATGGGACGTCAAGACAGGTACCTGTAAGACCATGAGTGGTCACACTAATTAGGTATTATCTGTGGCTATATCCAGTGATTCAGAGTTCATCGTATCGGGAAGTTATGATTATACGGTGATACTATGGGACGTCAAGACAGGTACCTGTAAGACCATGAGTGGTCACACTAGTTATGTATCATCTGTGGCTATATCCAGTGATTCAGAGTTCATCGTATCGGGAAGTTATGATTAGACGGTGAGACTATGGGACGTCAAGACAGGTACCTGTAAGACCATGAGTGATCACACTAGTTATGTATTATCTGTGGCTATATCCAGTGATTCAGAGTTCATCGTATCGGGAAGTTATGATTATACGGTGAGACTATGGGACGTCAAGACAGGTACCTGTAAGACCATGAGTGGTCACACTAATTAGGTATTATCTGTGGCTATATCCAGTGATTCAGAGTTCATCGTATCGGGAAGTTATGATTATACGGTGATACTATGGGACGTCAAGACAGGTACCTGTAAGACCATGAGTGGTCACACTAGTTATGTATCATCTGTGGCTATATCCAGTGATTCAGAGTTCATCGTATCGGGAAGTTATGATTATACGGTGATACTATGGGACGTCAAGACAGGTACCTGTAAGACCATGAGTGGTCACACTAGTTATGTATCATCTGTGGCTATATCCAGTGATTCAGAGTTCATCGTATCGGGAAGTTATGATTAGACGGTGAGACTATGGGACGTCAAGACAGGTACCTGTAAGACCATTGAGTGATCACACTAGTTATGTATCATCTGTGGCTATATCCAGTGATTCAGAGTTCATCGTATCGGGAAGTTATGATTATACGGTGAGACTATGGGACGTCAAGACAGGTACCTGTAAGACCATGAGTGATCACACTAGTTATGTATCATCTGTGGCTATATCCAGTGATTCAGAGTTCATCGTATCGGGAAGTTATGATTATACGGTGAGACTATGGGACGTCAAGACAGGTACCTGTAAGACCATGAGTGATCACACACATTATGTATTATCTGTGGCTATATCCAGTGATTCAGAGTTCATCGTATCGGGAAGTTATGATTATACGGTGATACTATGGGACGTCAAGACAGGTACCTGTAAGACCATGAGTGATCACACTAGTTATGTATCATCTGTGGCTATATCCAGTGATTCAGAGTTCATCGTATCGGGAAGTTATGATTATACGGTGAGACTATGGGACGTCAAGACAGGTACCTGTAAGACCATGAGTGGTCACACTAATTATGTATTATCTGTGGCTATATCCAGTGATTCAGAGTTCATCGTATCGGGAAGTTATGATTATACGGTGATACTATGGGACGTCAAGACAGGTACCCGTAAGACCATGAGTGGTCACACTAATTAGGTATCATCTGTGGCTATATCCAGTGATTCAGAGTTCATCGTATCGGGAAGTTATGATTAGACGGTGAGACTATGGGACGTCAAGACAGGTACCTGTAAGACCATGAGTGATCACACTAGTTATGTATCATCTGTGGCTATATCCAGTGATTCAGAGTTCATCGTATCGGGAAGTTATGATTATACGGTGAGACTATGGGACGTCAAGACAGGTACCTGTAAGACCATGATGTGGTCACACTAATTATGTATTATCTGTGGCTATATCCAGTGATTCAGAGTTCATCGTATCGGGAAGTTATGATTATACGGTGATACTATGGGACGTCAAGACAGGTACCTGTAAGACCATGAGTGGTCACACAGATTAGGTATCATCTGTGGCTATATCCAGTGATTCAGAGTTCATCGTATAGGGAAGTTATGATTAGACGGTGAGACTATGGGACGTCAAGACAGGTACCTGTAAGACCATGAGTGGTCACACTAGTTATGTATCATCTGTGGCTATATCCAGTGATTCAGAGTTCATCGTATCGGGAAGTTATGATTATACGGTGAGACTATGGGACGTCAAGACAGGTACCTGTAAGACCATGAGTGATCACACTAGTTATGTATTATCTGTGGCTATATCCAGTGATTCAGAGTTCATCGTATCGGGAAGTTATGATTATACGGTGGATACTATGGGACGTCAAGACAGGTACCTGTAAGACCATGAGTGGTCACACTAGTTATGTATCATCTGTGGCTATATCCAGTGATTCAGAGTTCATCGTATCGGGAAGTTATGATTATACGGTGAGACTATGGGACGTCAAGACAGGTACCTGTAAGACCATGAGTGATCACACTAGTTATGTATCATCTGTGGCTATATCCAGTGATTCAGAGTTCATCGTATCGGGAAGTTATGATTATACGGTGAGACTATGGGACGTCAAGACAGGTACCTGTAAGACCATGAGTGATCACACACATTATGTATTATCTGTGGCTATATCCAGTGATTCAGAGTTCATCGTATCGGGAAGTTATGATTATACGGTGATACTATGGGACGTCAAGACAGGTACCTGTAAGACCATGAGTGATCACACTAGTTATGTATCATCTGTGGCTATATCCAGTGATTCAGAGTTCATCGTATCGGGAAGTTATGATTATACGGTGAGACTATGGGACGTCAAGACAGGTACCTGTAAGACCATGAGTGGTCACACTAATTATGTATTATCTGTGGCTATATCCAGTGATTCAGAGTTCATCGTATCGGGAAGTTATGATTATACGGTGATACTATGGGACGTCAAGACAGGTACCCGTAAGACCATGAGTGGTCACACTAATTAGGTATCATCTGTGGCTATATCCAGTGATTCAGAGTTCATCGTATCGGGAAGTTATGATTAGACGGTGAGACTATGGGACGTCAAGACAGGTACCTGTAAGACCATGAGTGATCACACTAGTTATGTATCATCTGTGGCTATATCCAGTGATTCAGAGTTCATCGTATCGGGAAGTTATGATTATACGGTGAGACTATGGGACGTCAAGACAGGTACCTGTAAGACCATGAGTGGTCACACTAATTATGTATCATCTGTGGCTATATCCAGTGATTCAGAGTTCATCGTATCGGGAAGTTATGATTATACGGTGATACTATGGGACGTCAAGACAGGTACCTGTAAGACCATGAGTGGTCACACTAGTTATGTATTATCTGTGGCTATATCCAGTGATTCAGAGTTCATCGTATCGGGAAGTTATGATTAGACGGTGAGACTATGGGACGTCAAGACAGGTACCTGTAAGACCATGAGTGGTCACACTAGTTATGTATCATCTGTGGCTATATCCAGTGATTCAGAGTTCATCGTATCGGGAAGTTATGATTATACGGTGAGACTATGGAACGTCAAGACAGGTACCTGTAAGACCATGAGTGGTCACACACATTATGTATTATCTGTGGCTATATCCAGTGATTCAGAGTTCATCGTATCGGGAAGTTATGATTATACGGTGAGACTATGGGACGTCAAGACAGGTACCTGTAAGACCATGAGTGGTCACACACATTATGTATTATCTGTGGCTATATCCAGTGATTCAGAGTTCATCATATCGGGAAGTTATGATTATACGGTGAGACTATGGGACGTCAAGACAGGTACCTGTAAGACCATGAGTGATCACACTAGTTATGTATCATCTGTGGCTATATCCAGTGATATAGAGTTCATCATATCGGGGAAGTTATGATTATACGGTGAGACTATGGGACGTCAAGACAGGTACCTGTAAGACCATGAGTGGTCACACTAGTTATGTATCATCTGTGGCTATATCCAGTGATTCAGAGTTCATCGTATCGGGTAGTGGAGATTATACGGTGAGACTATGGGACGTCAAGACAGGTACCTGTAAGACCATGAGTGGTCACACACATTATGTATTATCTGTGGCTATATCCAGTGATTCAGAGTTCATCGTATCGGGAAGTTATGATTATACGGTGATACTATGGGACGTCAAGACAGGTACCTGTAAGACCATGAGTGGTCACACAGATTAGGTATCATCTGTGGCTATATCCAGTGATTCAGAGTTCATCGTATCGGGTAGTGGAGATTATACGGTGAGACTATGGGACGTCAAGACAGGTACCTGTAAGACCATGAGTGGTCACACTAGTTATGTATCATCTGTGGCTATATCCAGTGATTCAGAGTTCATCGTATCGGGTAGTGGAGATTATACGGTGAGACTATGGGACGTCAAGACAGGTACCTGTAAGACCATGAGTGATCACACTAGTTATGTATCATCTGTGGCTATATCCAGTGATTCAGAGTTCATCGTATCGGGAAGTTATGATTATACGGTGAGACTATGGGACGTCAAGACAGGTACCTGTAAGACCATGAGTGGTCACACTAGTTATGTATCATCTGTGGCTATATCCAGTGATTCAGAGTTCATCGTATCGGGAAGTTATGATTATACGGTGAGACTATGGGACGTCAAGACAGGTACCTGTAAGACCATGAGTGGTCACACTAATTATGTATTATCTGTGGCTATATCCAGTGATTCAGAGTTCATCGTATCGGGAAGTTATGATTATACGGTGATACTATGGGACGTCAAGACAGGTACCTGTAAGACCATGAGTGGTCACACTAGTTATGTATCATCTGTGGCTATATCCAGTGATTCAGAGTTCATCGTATCGGGAAGTTATGATTATACTGTGAGACTATGGGACGTCAAGACAGGTACCTGTAAGACCATGAGTGGTCACACTAATTAGGTATTATCTGTGGCTATATCCAGTGATTCAGAGTTCATCGTATCGGGAAGTTATGATTAGACGGTGAGACTATGGGACGTCAAGACAGGTACCTGTAAGACCATGAGTGATCACACTAGTTATGTATCATCTGTGGCTATATCCAGTGATTCAGAGTTCATCGTATCGGGTAGTGGAGATTATACGGTGAGACTATGGGACGTCAAGACAGGTACCTGTAAGACCATGAGTGGTCACACACATTATGTATTATCTGTGGCTATATCCAGTGATTCAGAGTTCATCGTATCGGGAAGTTATGATTATACGGTGAGACTATGGGACGTCAAGACAGGTACCTGTAAGACCATGAGTGGTCACACACATTATGTATTATCTGTGGCTATATCCAGTGATTCAGAGTTCATCGTATCGGGAAGTTATGATTAGACGGTGAGACTATGGGACGTCAAGACAGGTACCTGTAAGACCATGAGTGGTCACACACATTATGTATCATCTGTGGCTATATCCAGTGATTCAGAGTTCATCGTATCGGGTAGTGGAGATTATACGGTGAGACTATGGGACGTCAAGACAGGTACCTGTAAGACCATGAGTGGTCACACTAGTTATGTATCATCTGTGGCTATATCCAGTGATTCAGAGTTCATCGTATCGGGAAGTTATGATTATACGGTGAGACTATGGGACGTCAAGACAGGTACCTGTAAGACCATGAGTGGTCACACTAATTATGTATTATCTGTGGCTATATCCAGTGATTCAGAGTTCATCGTATCGGGAAGTTATGATTATACGGTGATACTATGGGACGTCAAGACAGGTACCCGTAAGACCATGAGTGGTCACACTAATTAGGTATTATCTGTGGCTATATCCAGTGATTCAGAGTTCATCGTATCGGGAAGTTATGATTATACTGTGAGACTATGGGACGTCAAGACAGGTACCTGTAAGACCATGAGTGGTCACACTAATTAGGTATTATCTGTGGCTATATCCAGTGATTCAGAGTTCATCGTATCGGGAAGTTATGATTAGACGGTGAGACTATGGGACGTCAAGACAGGTACCTGTAAGACCATGAGTGATCACACTAGTTATGTATCATCTGTGGCTATATCCAGTGATTCAGAGTTCATCGTATCGGGTAGTGGAGATTATACGGTGAGACTATGGGACGTCAAGACAGGTACCTGTAAGACCATGAGTGGTCACACACATTATGTATTATCTGTGGCTATATCCAGTGATTCAGAGTTCATCGTATCGGGAAGTTATGATTATACGGTGAGACTATGGGACGTCAAGACAGGTACCTGTAAGACCATGAGTGGTCACACACATTATGTATTATCTGTGGCTATATCCAGTGATTCAGAGTTCATCGTATCGGGAAGTTATGATTAGACGGTGAGACTATGGGACGTCAAGACAGGTACCTGTAAGACCATGAGTGGTCACACTAGTTATGTATCATCTGTGGCTATATCCAGTGATTCAGAGTTCATCGTATCGGGAAGTTATGATTATACGGTGAGACTATGGGACGTCAAGACAGGTACCTGTAAGACCATGAGTGATCACACTAGTTATGTATTATCTGTGGCTATATCCAGTGATTCAGAGTTCATCGTATCGGGAAGTTATGATTATACGGTGATACTATGGGACGTCAAGACAGGTACCTGTAAGACCATGAGTGGTCACACTAGTTATGTATCATCTGTGGCTATATCCAGTGATTCAGAGTTCATCGTATCGGGAAGTTATGATTATACGGTGAGACTATGGGACGTCAAGACAGGTACCTGTAAGACCATGAGTGATCACACTAGTTATGTATCATCTGTGGCTATATCCAGTGATTCAGAGTTCATCGTATCGGGAAGTTATGATTATACGGTGAGACTATGGGACGTCAAGACAGGTACCTGTAAGACCATGAGTGATCACACTAGTTATGTATCATCTGTGGCTATATCCAGTGATTCAGAGTTCATCGTATCGGGAAGTTATGATTATACGGTGAGACTATGGGACGTCAAGACAGGTACCTGTAAGACCATGAGTGATCACACACATTATGTATTATCTGTGGCTATATCCAGTGATTCAGAGTTCATCGTATCGGGAAGTTATGATTATACGGTGATACTATGGGACGTCAAGACAGGTACCTGTAAGACCATGAGTGATCACACTAGTTATGTATCATCTGTGGCTATATCCAGTGATTCAGAGTTCATCGTATCGGGAAGTTATGATTATACGGTGAGACTATGGGACGTCAAGACAGGTACCTGTAAGACCATGAGTGGTCACACTAATTATGTATTATCTGTGGCTATATCCAGTGATTCAGAGTTCATCGTATCGGGAAGTTATGATTATACGGTGATACTATGGGACGTCAAGACAGGTACCTGTAAGACCATGAGTGGTCACACTAGTTAGGTATCATCTGTGGCTATATCCAGTGATTCAGAGTTCATCGTATCGGGAAGTTATGATTAGACGGTGAGACTATGGGACGTCAAGACAGGTACCTGTAAGACCATGAGTGATCACACTAGTTATGTATCATCTGTGGCTATATCCAGTGATTCAGAGTTCATCGTATCGGGAAGTTATGATTATACGGTGAGACTATGGGACGTCAAGACAGGTACCTGTAAGACCATGAGTGGTCACACTAGTTATGTATCATCTGTGGCTATATCCAGTGATTCAGAGTTCATCGTATCGGGAAGTTATGATTAGACGGTGAGACTATGGGACGTCAAGACAGGTACCTGTAAGACCATGAGTGATCACACTAGTTATGTATCATCTGTGGCTATATCCAGTGATTCAGAGTTCATCGTATCGGGAAGTTATGATTATACGGTGATACTATGGGACGTCAAGACAGGTACCTGTAAGACCATGAGTGGTCACACTAGTTATGTATCATCTGTGGCTATATCCAGTGATTCAGAGTTCATCGTATCGGGAAGTTATGATTAGACGGTGAGACTATGGGACGTCAAGACAGGTACCTGTAAGACCATGAGTGGTCACACACATTATGTATTATCTGTGGCTATATCCAGTGATTCAGAGTTCATCGTATCGGGAAGTTATGATTATACGGTGAGACTATGGGACGTCAAGACAGGTACCTGTAAGACCATGAGTGGTCACACACATTATGTATTATCTGTGGCTATATCCAGTGATTCAGAGTTCATCATATCGGGAAGTTATGATTATACGGTGAGACTATGGGACGTCAAGACAGGTACCTGTAAGACCATGAGTGATCACACTAGTTATGTATCATCTGTGGCTATATCCAGTGATTCAGAGTTCATCATATCGGGAAGTTATGATTATACGGTGAGACTATGGGACGTCAAGACAGGTACCTGTAAGACCATGAGTGGTCACACTAGTTATGTATCATCTGTGGCTATATCCAGTGATTCAGAGTTCATCGTATCGGGTAGTGGAGATTATACGGTGAGACTATGGGACGTCAAGACAGGTACCTGTAAGACCATGAGTGGTCACACACATTATGTATTATCTGTGGCTATATCCAGTGATTCAGAGTTCATCGTATCGGGAAGTTATGATTAGACGGTGAGACTATGGGACGTCAAGACAGGTACCTGTAAGACCATGAGTGGTCACACACATTATGTATCATCTGTGGCTATATCCAGTGATTCAGAGTTCATCGTATCGGGAAGTTATGATTATACGGTGAGACTATGGGACGTCAAGACAGGTACCTGTAAGACCATGAGTGGTCACACACATTATGTATTATCTGTGGCTATATCCAGTGATTCAGAGTTCATCATATCGGGAAGTTATGATTATACGGTGAGACTATGGGACGTCAAGACAGGTACCTGTAAGACCATGAGTGGTCACACACATTATGTATTATCTGTGGCTATATCCAGTGATTCAGAGTTCATCATATCGGGAAGTTATGATTATACGGTGAGACTATGGGACGTCAAGACAGGTACCTGTAAGACCATGAGTGATCACACTAGTTATGTATCATCTGTGGCTATATCCAGTGATTCAGAGTTCATCGTATCGGGAAGTTATGATTATACGGTGAGACTATGGGACGTCAAGACAGGTACCTGTAAGACCATGAGTGGTCACACTAATTATGTATTATCTGTGGCTATATCCAGTGATTCAGAGTTCATCGTATCGGGAAGTTATGATTATACGGTGATACTATGGGACGTCAAGACAGGTACCTGTAAGACCATGAGTGGTCACACTAATTAGGTATTATCTGTGGCTATATCCAGTGATTCAGAGTTCATCGTATCGGGAAGTTATGATTAGACTGTGAGACTATGGGACGTCAAGACAGGTACCTGTAAGACCATGAGTGGTCACACTAATTAGGTATTATCTGTGGCTATATCCAGTGATTCAGAGTTCATCGTATCGGGAAGTTATGATTAGACGGTGAGACTATGGGACGTCAAGACAGGTACCTGTAAGACCATGAGTGATCACACTAGTTATGTATCATCTGTGGCTATATCCAGTGATTCAGAGTTCATCGTATCGGGTAGTGGAGATTATACGGTGAGACTATGGGACGTCAAGACAGGTACCTGTAAGACCATGAGTGGTCACACACATTATGTATTATCTGTGGCTATATCCAGTGATTCAGAGTTCATCGTATCGGGAAGTTATGATTAGACTGTGAGACTATGGGACGTCAAGACAGGTACCTGTAAGACCATGAGTGGTCACACTAATTAGGTATTATCTGTGGCTATATCAAGTGATTCAGAGTTCATCGTATCGGGAAGTTATGATTATACGGTGAGACTATGGGACGTCAAGACAGGTACCTGTAAGACCATGAGTGGTCACACTAGTTATGTATCATCTGTGGCTATATCCAGTGATTCAGAGTTCATCGTATCGGGAAGTTATGATTATACTGTGAGACTATGGGACGTCAAGACAGGTACCTGTAAGACCATGAGTGGTCACACTAATTAGGTATTATCTGTGGCTATATCCAGTGATTCAGAGTTCATCGTATCGGGAAGTTATGATTAGACGGTGAGACTATGGGACGTCAAGACAGGTACCTGTAAGACCATGAGTGATCACACTAGTTATGTATCATCTGTGGCTATATCCAGTGATTCAGAGTTCATCGTATCGGGAAGTTATGATTATACGGTGAGACTATGGGACGTCAAGACAGGTACCTGTAAGACCATGAGTGGTCACACTAGTTATGTATCATCTGTGGCTATATCCAGTGATTCAGAGTTCATCGTATCGGGTAGTGGAGATTATACGGTGAGACTATGGGACGTCAAGACAGGTACCTGTAAGACCATGAGTGGTCACACTAATTATGTATTATCTGTGGCTATATCCAGTGATTCAGAGTTCATCGTATCGGGAAGTTATGATTATACGGTGATACTATGGGACGTCAAGACAGGTACCTGTAAGACCATGAGTGGTCACACACATTATGTATTATCTGTGGCTATATCCAGTGATTCAGAGTTCATCGTATCGGGAAGTTATGATTAGACGGTGAGACTATGGGACGTCAAGACAGGTACCTGTAAGACCATGAGTGGTCACACTAATTAGGTATTATCTGTGGCTATATCCAGTGATTCAGAGTTCATCGTATCGGGAAGTTATGATTATACGGTGAGACTATGGGACGTCAAGACAGGTACCTGTAAGACCATGAGTGGTCACACTAATTATGTATCATCTGTGGCTATATCCAGTGATTCAGAGTTCATCGTATCGGGTAGTGGAGATTATACGGTGAGACTATGGGACGTCAAGACAGGTACCTGTAAGACCATGAGTGATCACACTAGTTATGTATCATCTGTGGCTATATCCAGTGATTCAGAGTTCATCGTATCGGGAAGTTATGATTATACGGTGAGACTATGGGACGTCAAGACAGGTACCTGTAAGACCATGAGTGATCACACTAGTTATGTATCATCTGTGGCTATATCCAGTGATTCAGAGTTCATCGTATCGGGAAGTTATGATTATACGGTGAGACTATGGGACGTCAAGACAGGTACCTGTAAGACCATGAGTGGTCACACACATTATGTATCATCTGTGGCTATATCCAGTGATTCAGAGTTCATCGTATCGGGAAGTTATGATTAGACGGTGAGACTATGGGACGTCAAGACAGGTACCTGTAAGACCATGAGTGATCACACTAGTTATGTATCATCTGTGGCTATATCCAGTGATTCAGAGTTCATCGTATCGGGTAGTGGAGATTATACGGTGAGACTATGGGACGTCAAGACAGGTACCTGTAAGACCATGAGTGGTCACACTAGTTATGTATCATCTGTGGCTATATCCAGTGATTCAGAGTTCATCGTATCGGTAAGTGCAGATTAGACGGTGAGACTATGGGACGTCAAGACAGGTACCTGTAAGACCATGAGTGGTCACACTAGTTATGTATCATCTGTGGCTATATCCAGTGATTCAGAGTTCATCGTATCGGGAAGTTATGATTATACGGTGAGACTATGGGACGTCAAGACAGGTACCTGTAAGACCATGAGTGATCACACACATTATGTATTATCTGTGGCTATATCCAGTGATTCAGAGTTCATCGTATCGGGAAGTGCAGATTAGACGGTGAGACTATGGGACGTCAAGACAGGTACCTGTAAGACCATGAGTGGTCACACTAGTTATGTATCATCTGTGGCTATATCCAGTGATTCAGAGTTCATCGTATCGGGAAGTTATGATTAGACGGTGAGACTATGGGACGTCAAGACAGGTACCTGTAAGACCATGAGTGGTCACACTAATTAGGTATTATCTGTGGCTATATCCAGTGATTCAGAGTTCATCGTATCGGGAAGTGCAGATTATACGGTGAGACTATGGGACGTCAAGACAGGTACCTGTAAGACCATGAGTGATCACACTAGTTATGTATCATCTGTGGCTATATCCAGTGATTCAGAGTTCATCGTATCGGGAAGTTATGATTATACTGTGAGACTATGGGACGTCAAGACAGGTACCTGTAAGACCATGAGTGGTCACACTAATTAGGTATTATCTGTGGCTATATCCAGTGATTCAGAGTTCATCATATCGGGAAGTTATGATTAGACGGTGAGACTATGGGACGTCAAGACAGGTACCTGTAAGACCATGAGTGATCACACTAGTTATGTATCATCTGTGGCTATATCCAGTGATTCAGAGTTCATCGTATCGGGAAGTTATGATTATACTGTGAGACTATGGGACGTCAAGACAGGTACCTGTAAGACCATGAGTGGTCACACTAATTAGGTATTATCTGTGGCTATATCCAGTGATTCAGAGTTCATCGTATCGGGAAGTGCAGATTATACGGTGAGACTATGGGACGTCAAGACAGGTACCTGTAAGACCATGAGTGATCACACTAATTATGTATTATCTGTGGCTATATCCAGTGATTCAGAGTTCATCGTATCGGGAAGTTATGATTATACGGTGAGACTATGGGACGTCAAGACAGGTACCTGTAAGACCATGAGTGGTCACACTAATTAGGTATTATCTGTGGCCATATCCAGTGATTCAGAGTTCATCGTATCGGGAAGTTATGATTAGACGGTGAGACTATGGGACGTCAAGACAGGTACCTGTAAGACCATGAGTGATCACACTAGTTATGTATCATCTGTGGCTATATCCAGTGATTCAGAGTTCATCGTATCGGGAAGTTATGATTATACTGTGAGACTATGGGACGTCAAGACAGGTACCTGTAAGACCATGAGTGGTCACACTAGTTATGTATCATCTGTGGCTATATCCAGTGATTCAGAGTTCATCGTATCGGGAAGTTATGATTATACGGTGAGACTATGGGACGTCAAGACAGGTACCTGTAAGACCATGAGTGGTCACACTAATTAGGTATCATCTGTGGCTATATCCAGTGATTCAGAGTTCATCGTATCGGGAAGTTATGATTATACTGTGAGACTATGGGACGTCAAGACAGGTACCTGTAAGACCATGAGTGGTCACACTAGTTATGTATCATCTGTGGCTATATCCAGTGATTCAGAGTTCATCGTATCGGGAAGTTATGATTATACGGTGAGACTATGGGACGTCAAGACAGGTACCTGTAAGACCATGAGTGGTCACACTAGTTATGTATCATCTGTGGCTATATCCAGTGATTCAGAGTTCATCGTATCGGGAAGTTATGATTATACGGTGAGACTATGGGACGTCAAGACAGGTACCTGTAAGACCATGAGTGGTCACACTAATTAGGTATTATCTGTGGCTATATCCAGTGATTCAGAGTTCATCGTATCGGGAAGTTATGATTATACGGTGAGACTATGGGACGTCAAGAAAGGTAACTGTAAGACCATGAGTGGTCACACACATTATGTATTATCTGTGGCCATATCCAGTGATTCAGAGTTCATCGTATCGGGTAGTGGAGATTAGACGGTGAGACTATGGGACGTCAAGACAGGTACCTGTAAGACCATGAGTGGTCACACTAGTTATGTATCATCTGTGGCCATATCCAGTGATTCAGAGTTCATCGTATCGGGAAGTTATGATTATACGGTGAGACTATGGGACGTCAAGACAGGTACCTGTAAGACCATGAGTGGTCACACTAATTATGTATTATCTGTGGCTATATCCAGTGATTCAGAGTTCATCGTATCGGGAAGTTATGATTATACTGTGAGACTATGGGACGTCAAGAAAGGTAACTGTAAGACCATGAGTGGTCACACACATTATGTATTATCTGTGGCTATATCCAGTGATTCAGAGTTCATCGTATCGGGTAGTGGAGATTAGACGGTGAGACTATGGGACGTCAAGACAGGTACCTGTAAGACCATGAGTGGTCACACTAGTTATGTATCATCTGTGGCCATATCCAGTGATTCAGAGTTCATCGTATCGGGTAGTGGAGATTAGACGGTGAGACTATGGGACGTCAAGACAGGTACCTGTAAGACCATGAGTGGTCACACTAATTAGGTATTATCTGTGGCTATATCCAGTGATTCAGAGTTCATCGTATCGGGAAGTTATGATTATACGGTGAGACTATGGGACGTCAAGAAAGGTAACTGTAAGACCATGAGTGGTCACACACATTATGTATTATCTGTGGCCATATCCAGTGATTCAGAGTTCATCGTATCGGGTAGTGGAGATTAGACGGTGAGACTATGGGACGTCAAGACAGGTACCTGTAAGACCATGAGTGGTCACACTAGTTATGTATCATCTGTGGCCATATCCAGTGATTCAGAGTTCATCGTATCGGGAAGTTATGATTAGACGGTGAGACTATGGGACGTCAAGACAGGTACCTGTAAGACCATGAGTGGTCACACTAGTTATGTATCATCTGTGGCCATATCCAGTGATTCAGAGTTCATCGTATCGGGAAGTTATGATTATACGGTGAGACTATGGGACGTCAAGACAGGTACCTGTAAGACCATGAGTGGTCACACTAATTAGGTATTATCTGTGGCCATATCCAGTGATTCAGAGTTCATCGTATCGGGAAGTTATGATTATACGGTGAGACTATGGGACGTCAAGAAAGGTAACTGTAAGACCATGAGTGGTCACACACATTATGTATTATCTGTGGCTATATCCAGTGATTCAGAGTTCATCGTATCGGGTAGTGGAGATTAGACGGTGAGACTATGGGACGTCAAGACAGGTACCTGTAAGACCATGAGTGATCACACTAGTTATGTATCATCTGTGGCTATATCCAGTGATTCAGAGTTCATCGTATCGGGAAGTTATGATTATACGGTGAGACTATGGGACGTCAAGACAGGTACCTGTAAGACCATGAGTGGTCACACACATTATGTATTATCTGTGGCTATATCCAGTGATTCAGAGTTCATCATATCGGGAAGTTATGATTATACGGTGAGACTATGGGACGTCAAGACAGGTACCTGTAAGACCATGAGTGGTCACACACATTATGTATTATCTGTGGCTATATCCAGTGATTCAGAGTTCATCATATCGGGAAGTTATGATTATACTGTGAGACTATGGGACGTCAAGACAGGTACCTGTAAGACCATGAGTGGTCACACTAGTTATGTATCATCTGTGGCTATATCCAGTGATTCAGAGTTCATCGTATCGGGAAGTTATGATTAGACTGTGAGACTATGGGACGTCAAGACAGGTACCTGTAAGACCATGAGTGGTCACACTAATTAGGTATTATCTGTGGCCATATCCAGTGATTCAGAGTTCATCGTATCGGGAAGTTATGATTATACGGTGAGACTATGGGACGTCAAGACAGGTACCTGTAAGACCATGAGTGGTCACACTAGTTATGTATCATCTGTGGCTATATCCAGTGATTCAGAGTTCATCGTATCGGGAAGTTATGATTATACGGTGAGACTATGGGACGTCAAGACAGGTACCTGTAAGACCATGAGTGATCACACTAGTTATGTATCATCTGTGGCTATATCCAGTGATTCAGAGTTCATCGTATCGGGAAGTTATGATTATACGGTGAGACTATGGGACGTCAAGACAGGTACCTGTAAGACCATGAGTGGTCACACTAGTTATGTATCATCTGTGGCTATTCCCAGTGATTCAGAGTTCATCGTATCGGGAAGTTATGATTAGACTGTGAGACTATGGGACGTCAAGACAGGTACCTGTAAGACCATGAGTGGTCACACTAGTTATGTATCATCTGTGGCTATATCCAGTGATTCAGAGTTCATCGTATCGGGAAGTTATGATTATACGGTGAGACTATGGGACGTCAAGACAGGTACCTGTAAGACCATGAGTGGTCACACTAATTAGGTATTATCTGTGGCTATATCCAGTGATTCAGAGTTCATCGTATCGGGAAGTGCAGATTATACGGTGAGACTATGGGACGTCAAGACAGGTACCTGTAAGACCATGAGTGATCACACTAGTTATGTATCATCTGTGGCTATATCCAGTGATTCAGAGTTCATCGTATCGGGAAGTTATGATTATACGGTGAGACTATGGGACGTCAAGACAGGTACCTGTAAGACCATGAGTGGTCACACTAATTAGGTATTATCTGTGGCCATATCCAGTGATTCAGAGTTCATCGTATCGGGAAGTTATGATTAGACGGTGAGACTATGGGACGTCAAGACAGGTACCTGTAAGACCATGAGTGATCACACTAGTTATGTATCATCTGTGGCTATATCCAGTGATTCAGAGTTCATCGTATCGGGTAGTGGAGATTAGACGGTGAGACTATGGGACGTCAAGACAGGTACCTGTAAGACCATGAGTGGTCACACTAGTTATGTATCATCTGTGGCTATATCCAGTGATTCAGAGTTCATCGTATCGGGTAGTGGAGATTATACGGTGAGACTATGGGACGTCAAGACAGGTACCTGTAAGACCATGAGTGGTCACACTAGTTATGTATCATCTGTGGCTATATCCAGTGATTCAGAGTTCATCATATCGGGAAGTTATGATTATACGGTGAGACTATGGGACGTCAAGACAGGTACCTGTAAGACCATGAGTGGTCACACACATTATGTATTATCTGTGGCTATATCCAGTGATTCAGAGTTCATCGTATCGGGAAGTTATGATTATACGGTGAGACTATGGGACGTCAAGACAGGTACCTGTAAGACCATGAGTGATCACACTAGTTATGTATCATCTGTGGCTATATCCAGTGATTCAGAGTTCATCGTATCGGGAAGTTATGATTAGACGGTGAGACTATGGGACGTCAAGACAGGTACCTGTAAGACCATGAGTGGTCACACTAATTAGGTATTATCTGTGGCTATATCCAGTGATTCAGAGTTCATCGTATCGGGAAGTTATGATTATACGGTGAGACTATGGGACGTCAAGACAGGTACCTGTAAGACCATGAGTGGTCACACTAATTAGGTATTATCTGTGGCTATATCCAGTGATTCAGAGTTCATCGTATCGGGAAGTTATGATTATACTGTGAGACTATGGGACGTCAAGACAGGTACCTGTAAGACCATGAGTGGTCACACTAATTAGGTATTATCTGTGGCTATATCCAGTGATTCAGAGTTCATCATATCGGGAAGTTATGATTATACGGTGAGACTATGGGACGTCAAGACAGGTACCTGTAAGACCATGAGTGGTCACACTAATTAGGTATCATCTGTGGCTATATCCAGTGATTCAGAGTTCATCGTATCGGGTAGTGGAGATTATACGGTGAGACTATGGGACGTCAAGACAGGTACCTGTAAGACCATGAGTGGTCACACACATTATGTATTATCTGTGGCTATATCCAGTGATTCAGAGTTCATCGTATCGGGAAGTTATGATTATACGGTGAGACTATGGGACGTCAAGACAGGTACCTGTAAGACCATGAGTGGTCACACTAATTAGGTATCATCTGTGGCTATATCCAGTGATTCAGAGTTCATCGTATCGGGAAGTTATGATTATACGGTGAGACTATGGGACGTCAAGACAGGTACCTGTAAGACCATGAGTGGTCACACTAGTTATGTATCATCTGTGGCTATATCCAGTGATTCAGAGTTCATCGTATCGGGAAGTTATGATTATACGGTGAGACTATGGGACGTCAAGACAGGTACCTGTAAGACCATGAGTGGTCACACTAATTAGGTATTATCTGTGGCTATATCCAGTGATTCAGAGTTCATCGTATCGGGAAGTTATGATTATACGGTGATACTATGGGACGTCAAGACAGGTACCTGTAAGACCATGAGTGGTCACACTAGTTATGTATCATCTGTGGCTATATCCAGTGATTCAGAGTTCATCGTATCGGGAAGTTATGATTATACGGTGAGACTATGGGACGTCAAGACAGGTACCTGTAAGACCATGAGTGGTCACACTAGTTATGTATCATCTGTGGCTATATCCAGTGATTCAGAGTTCATCGTATCGGGAAGTTATGATTATACGGTGAGACTATGGGACGTCAAGACAGGTACCTGTAAGACCATGAGTGATCACACTAGTTATGTATCATCTGTGGCTATATCCAGTGATTCAGAGTTCATCGTATCGGGAAGTTATGATTAGACGGTGAGACTATGGGACGTCAAGACAGGTACCTGTAAGACCATGAGTGGTCACACTAATTAGGTATTATCTGTGGCTATATCCAGTGATTCAGAGTTCATCGTATCGGGAAGTTATGATTATACTGTGAGACTATGGGACGTCAAGACAGGTACCTGTAAGACCATGAGTGGTCACACTAGTTATGTATCATCTGTGGCTATATCCAGTGATTCAGAGTTCATCGTATCGGGAAGTTATGATTATACGGTGAGACTATGGGACGTCAAGACAGGTACCTGTAAGACCATGAGTGGTCACACTAGTTATGTATCATCTGTGGCTATATCCAGTGATTCAGAGTTCATCGTATCGGGAAGTTATGATTATACTGTGAGACTATGGGACGTCAAGACAGGTACCTGTAAGACCATGAGTGGTCACACTAATTAGGTATTATCTGTGGCTATATCCAGTGATTCAGAGTTCATCGTATCGGGAAGTTATGATTATACGGTGAGACTATGGGACGTCAAGACAGGTACCTGTAAGACCATGAGTGATCACACTAGTTATGTATCATCTGTGGCTATATCCAGTGATTCAGAGTTCATCGTATCGGGAAGTTATGATTATACGGTGAGACTATGGGACGTCAAGACAGGTACCTGTAAGACCATGAGTGGTCACACTAATTAGGTATCATCTGTGGCTATATCCAGTGATTCAGAGTTCATCGTATCGGGTAGTGGAGATTATACGGTGAGACTATGGGACGTCAAGACAGGTACCTGTAAGACCATGAGTGGTCACACACATTATGTATTATCTGTGGCTATATCCAGTGATTCAGAGTTCATCGTATCGGGAAGTTATGATTATACGGTGAGACTATGGGACGTCAAGACAGGTACCTGTAAGACCATGAGTGGTCACACTAATTAGGTATCATCTGTGGCTATATCCAGTGATTCAGAGTTCATCGTATCGGGAAGTTATGATTATACGGTGAGACTATGGGACGTCAAGACAGGTACCTGTAAGACCATGAGTGGTCACACTAGTTATGTATCATCTGTGGCTATATCCAGTGATTCAGAGTTCATCGTATCGGGAAGTTATGATTATACGGTGATACTATGGGACGTCAAGACAGGTACCTGTAAGACCATGAGTGGTCACACTAGTTATGTATCATCTGTGGCTATATCCAGTGATTCAGAGTTCATCGTATCGGGAAGTTATGATTATACGGTGATACTATGGGACGTCAAGACAGGTACCTGTAAGACCATGAGTGGTCACACTAGTTATGTATCATCTGTGGCTATATCCAGTGATTCAGAGTTCATCGTATCGGGAAGTTATGATTATACGGTGAGACTATGGGACGTCAAGACAGGTACCTGTAAGACCATGAGTGATCACACTAGTTATGTATCATCTGTGGCTATATCCAGTGATTCAGAGTTCATCGTATCGGGAAGTTATGATTATACTGTGAGACTATGGGACGTCAAGACAGGTACCTGTAAGACCATGAGTGATCACACTAGTTATGTATCATCTGTGGCTATATCCAGTGATTCAGAGTTCATCGTATCGGGAAGTTATGATTATACGGTGAGACTATGGGACGTCAAGACAGGTACCTGTAAGACCATGAGTGGTCACACTAGTTATGTATTATCTGTGGCTATATCCAGTGATTCAGAGTTCATCGTATCGGGAAGTTATGATTAGACTGTGAGACTATGGGACGTCAAGACAGGTACCTGTAAGACCATGAGTGGTCACACTAGTTATGTATTATCTGTGGCTATATCCAGTGATTCAGAGTTCATCGTATCGGGAAGTTATGATTATACTGTGAGACTATGGGACGTCAAGACAGGTACCTGTAAGACCATGAGTGGTCACACTAGTTATGTATCATCTGTGGCTATATCCAGTGATTCAGAGTTCATCGTATCGGGAAGTTATGATTATACGGTGAGACTATGGGACGTCAAGACAGGTACCTGTAAGACCATGAGTGGTCACACTAGTTATGTATCATCTGTGGCTATATCCAGTGATTCAGAGTTCATCGTATCGGGAAGTTATGATTATACGGTGAGACTATGGGACGTCAAGACAGGTACCTGTAAGACCATGAGTGGTCACACTAATTAGGTATTATCTGTGGCTATATCCAGTGATTCAGAGTTCATCGTATCGGGAAGTGCAGATTATACGGTGAGACTATGGGACGTCAAGACAGGTACCTGTAAGACCATGAGTGATCACACTAGTTATGTATCATCTGTGGCTATATCCAGTGATTCAGAGTTCATCGTATCGGGAAGTTATGATTATACGGTGAGACTATGGGACGTCAAGACAGGTACCTGTAAGACCATGAGTGGTCACACTAATTAGGTATTATCTGTGGCCATATCCAGTGATTCAGAGTTCATCGTATCGGGAAGTTATGATTAGACGGTGAGACTATGGGACGTCAAGACAGGTACCTGTAAGACCATGAGTGATCACACTAGTTATGTATCATCTGTGGCTATATCCAGTGATTCAGAGTTCATCGTATCGGGTAGTGGAGATTAGACGGTGAGACTATGGGACGTCAAGACAGGTACCTGTAAGACCATGAGTGGTCACACTAGTTATGTATCATCTGTGGCTATATCCAGTGATTCAGAGTTCATCGTATCGGGTAGTGGAGATTATACGGTGAGACTATGGGACGTCAAGACAGGTACCTGTAAGACCATGAGTGGTCACACTAGTTATGTATCATCTGTGGCTATATCCAGTGATTCAGAGTTCATCATATCGGGAAGTTATGATTATACGGTGAGACTATGGGACGTCAAGACAGGTACCTGTAAGACCATGAGTGGTCACACACATTATGTATTATCTGTGGCTATATCCAGTGATTCAGAGTTCATCGTATCGGGAAGTTATGATTATACGGTGAGACTATGGGACGTCAAGACAGGTACCTGTAAGACCATGAGTGATCACACTAGTTATGTATCATCTGTGGCTATATCCAGTGATTCAGAGTTCATCGTATCGGGAAGTTATGATTATACGGTGAGACTATGGGACGTCAAGACAGGTACCTGTAAGACCATGAGTGGTCACACTAATTAGGTATTATCTGTGGCTATATCCAGTGATTCAGAGTTCATCGTATCGGGAAGTTATGATTATACGGTGAGACTATGGGACGTCAAGACAGGTACCTGTAAGACCATGAGTGGTCACACTAGTTATGTATCATCTGTGGCTATATCCAGTGATTCAGAGTTCATCGTATCGGGAAGTTATGATTATACTGTGAGACTATGGGACGTCAAGACAGGTACCTGTAAGACCATGAGTGATCACACTAGTTATGTATCATCTGTGGCTATATCCAGTGATTCAGAGTTCATCGTATCGGGAAGTTATGATTATACTGTGAGACTATGGGACGTCAAGACAGGTACCTGTAAGACCATGAGTGGTCACACTAGTTATGTATCATCTGTGGCTATATCCAGTGATTCAGAGTTCATCGTATCGGGAAGTTATGATTATACTGTGAGACTATGGGACGTCAAGACAGGTACCTGTAAGACCATGAGTGATCACACTAGTTATGTATCATCTGTGGCTATATCCAGTGATTCAGAGTTCATCGTATCGGGAAGTTATGATTATACGGTGAGACTATGGGACGTCAAGACAGGTACCTGTAAGACCATGAGTGGTCACACTAGTTATGTATTATCTGTGGCTATATCCAGTGATTCAGAGTTCATCGTATCGGGAAGTTATGATTAGACTGTGAGACTATGGGACGTCAAGACAGGTACCTGTAAGACCATGAGTGGTCACACTAGTTATGTATTATCTGTGGCTATATCCAGTGATTCAGAGTTCATCGTATCGGGAAGTTATGATTATACTGTGAGACTATGGGACGTCAAGACAGGTACCTGTAAGACCATGAGTGGTCACACTAGTTATGTATCATCTGTGGCTATATCCAGTGATTCAGAGTTCATCGTATCGGGAAGTTATGATTATACGGTGAGACTATGGGACGTCAAGACAGGTACCTGTAAGACCATGAGTGGTCACACTAGTTATGTATCATCTGTGGCTATATCCAGTGATTCAGAGTTCATCGTATCGGGAAGTTATGATTATACGGTGAGACTATGGGACGTCAAGACAGGTACCTGTAAGACCATGAGTGATCACACTAGTTATGTATCATCTGTGGCTATATCCAGTGATTCAGAGTTCATCGTATCGGGAAGTTATGATTAGACGGTGAGACTATGGGACGTCAAGACAGGTACCTGTAAGACCATGAGTGGTCACACTAATTAGGTATTATCTGTGGCTATATCCAGTGATTCAGAGTTCATCGTATCGGGAAGTTATGATTATACTGTGAGACTATGGGACGTCAAGACAGGTACCTGTAAGACCATGAGTGGTCACACTAATTAGGTATTATCTGTGGCTATATCCAGTGATTCAGAGTTCATCGTATCGGGAAGTTATGATTATACGGTGAGACTATGGGACGTCAAGACAGGTACCTGTAAGACCATGAGTGATCACACTAGTTATGTATCATCTGTGGCTATATCCAGTGATTCAGAGTTCATCGTATCGGGAAGTTATGATTATACGGTGAGACTATGGGACGTCAAGACAGGTACCTGTAAGACCATGAGTGGTCACACTAGTTATGTATCATCTGTGGCTATATCCAGTGATTCAGAGTTCATCGTATCGGGAAGTTATGATTATACGGTGAGACTATGGGACGTCAAGACAGGTACCTGTAAGACCATGAGTGATCACACTAGTTATGTATCATCTGTGGCTATATCCAGTGATTCAGAGTTCATCGTATCGGGAAGTTATGATTATACGGTGAGACTATGGGACGTCAAGACAGGTACCTGTAAGACCATGAGTGATCACACTAGTTATGTATCATCTGTGGCTATATCCAGTGATTCAGAGTTCATCGTATCGGGAAGTTATGATTATACGGTGAGACTATGGGACGTCAAGACAGGTACCTGTAAGACCATGAGTGGTCACACTAGTTATGTATCATCTGTGGCTATATCCAGTGATTCAGAGTTCATCGTATCGGGAAGTTATGATTATACGGTGAGACTATGGGACGTCAAGACAGGTACCTGTAAGACCATGAGTGGTCACACTAGTTATGTATCATCTGTGGCTATATCCAGTGATTCAGAGTTCATCGTATCGGGAAGTTATGATTATACGGTGATACTATGGGACGTCAAGACAGGTACCTGTAAGACCATGAGTGGTCACACTAGTTATGTATCATCTGTGGCTATATCCAGTGATTCAGAGTTCATCGTATCGGGAAGTTATGATTATACGGTGAGACTATGGGACGTCAAGACAGGTACCTGTAAGACCATGAGTGGTCACACTAGTTATGTATCATCTGTGGCTATATCCAGTGATTCAGAGTTCATCGTATCGGGAAGTTATGATTAGACGGTGAGACTATGGGACGTCAAGACAGGTACCTGTAAGACCATGAGTGATCACACTAGTTATGTATCATCTGTGGCTATATCCAGTGATTCAGAGTTCATCGTATCGGGAAGTTATGATTATACTGTGAGACTATGGGACGTCAAGACAGGTACCTGTAAGACCATGAGTGGTCACAAACATTATGTATTATCTGTGGCTATATCCAGTGATTCAGAGTTCATCGTATCGGGAAGTTATGATTATACGGTGAGACTATGGGACGTCAAGACAGGTACCTGTAAGACCATGAGTGATCACACTAGTTATGTATCATCTGTGGCTATATCCAGTGATTCAGAGTTCATCGTATCGGGAAGTTATGATTATACGGTGAGACTATGGGACGTCAAGACAGGTACCTGTAAGACCATGAGTGATCACACTAGTTATGTATCATCTGTGGCTATATCCAGTGATTCAGAGTTCATCGTATCGGGTAGTGGAGATTATACGGTGAGACTATGGGACGTCAAGACAGGTACCTGTAAGACCATGAGTGGTCACACACATTATGTATTATCTGTGGCTATATCCAGTGATTCAGAGTTCATCGTATCGGGAAGTTATGATTATACGGTGAGACTATGGGACGTCAAGACAGGTACCTGTAAGACCATGAGTGATCACACTAGTTATGTATCATCTGTGGCTATATCCAGTGATTCAGAGTTCATCGTATCGGGAAGTTATGATTATACGGTGAGACTATGGGACGTCAAGACAGGTACCTGTAAGACCATGAGTGATCACACTAGTTATGTATCATCTGTGGCTATATCCAGTGATTCAGAGTTCATCGTATCGGGAAGTTATGATTATACGGTGAGACTATGGGACGTCAAGACAGGTACCTGTAAGACCATGAGTGATCACACTAGTTATGTATCATCTGTGGCTATATCCAGTGATTCAGAGTTCATCGTATCGGGAAGTTATGATTATACGGTGAGACTATGGGACGTCAAGACAGGTACCTGTAAGACCATGAGTGATCACACACATTATGTATTATCTGTGGCTATATCCAGTGATTCAGAGTTCATCGTATCGGGAAGTGCAGATTAGACGGTGAGACTATGGGACGTCAAGACAGGTACCTGTAAGACCATGAGTGGTCACACTAGTTATGTATCATCTGTGGCTATATCCAGTGATTCAGAGTTCATCGTATCGGGAAGTTATGATTATACTGTGAGACTATGGGACGTCAAGACAGGTACCTGTAAGACCATGAGTGATCACACTAGTTATGTATCATCTGTGGCTATATCCAGTGATTCAGAGTTCATCGTATCGGGAAGTTATGATTATACTGTGAGACTATGGGACGTCAAGACAGGTACCTGTAAGACCATGAGTGGTCACACTAGTTATGTATCATCTGTGGCTATATCCAGTGATTCAGAGTTCATCGTATCGGGAAGTTATGATTATACTGTGAGACTATGGGACGTCAAGACAGGTACCTGTAAGACCATGAGTGATCACACTAGTTATGTATCATCTGTGGCTATATCCAGTGATTCAGAGTTCATCATATCGGGAAGTTATGATTATACGGTGAGACTATGGGACGTCAAGACAGGTACCTGTAAGACCATGAGTGGTCACACTAGTTATGTATCATCTGTGGCTATATCCAGTGATTCAGAGTTCATCGTATCGGGAAGTTATGATTATACGGTGAGACTATGGGACGTCAAGAC
>CAMPDV010003418.1:0-49178 GCA_946699065.1 Loxodes magnus | reverse complement strand
ACAAGAAAATTTCAAGAAAGTTAAACACAAGAATAATCTATCGATTATTTTTGAAACTGTAAGAGAAAAAGAGCTCCGCAAGTTGATTCACTTAAAGAGATAGATAAGCTTTTATTAAAACTTAATTACAATTAATTTTCTTTTGTATGCTTTTTTCAAAATTAAGTTTCTAAATGAGAATTATAAAAGAAAATTCGAAGAATATGTTGGTGGATTTTAATAATAATTAAAGAACTACTAAAAAAGACTAAAATAATAAAATATGAAGTAGCCCTATATATTAAAATGAGTTAAAAACATAATTTTCATTTCATGAGAATGGAAGTTAAATTTGATGAGCTTATAAGTGAATAATTAAAATTAAAATAACTTAGAGTTGCGATAATAATCATTTGATTACATTAAAACAAATTAAAGATTTTTAGAATAAAAAAAGACAAAAATATACAAAAAAGATTGAAACTAAAATAGGAAGAATAAAATTAAAATTATCCAAGAAAATGTTGAATCAAGATGGACGTAGGAAAAGAAGAAATAGAAAAAGAAAGAAATATTATAGATTAAAAATGAAAATAAAATATAGGATATGTTTAAAGCAAATTGTTATAAATTATTTTAAATATAACATTAAATAATTTATAAAATATGAATCATTTTACCAAATTAAACAAAAATAAGTAAAAATTAAAAAAAGCATAAAAATTTAAATATTAGAAAAAACTTTTATCAAATAACTAATAAACAAGCAAAATCAAGTGTTCTTAACTTGTTTATCTAAAAATCTGTTAGAATTATTGATTTTTAACTGAAAAAAATTTAATGAAAAATATTAAAAAATCCTAGAAAGTATATTAATATTTTTAAGAAAATTTAATGAATTAGGTGTGAAGCATCATCTTAAAAATTTTAGAAAAAAATGTAGCCAGAAAAATATACAAAAATCTGTGGCTCAACTTTGATAAAAATGAAAAAAGGCTAAGTTGGCATTATGCTAAGAGATCTCTTATTTTTTTCAAAATCAATAGTGAAGTTTTGATAAATTAATGTAAACTTTGGTAAATTTACAAGGAGATGATAATAAAATTTAGAAAAAAAATTGTTAAAAATGAAGAAATTGTTTTTTATCTCGATTTATGAGAGCTAGGAATAAATATTATTCTGAATTATGTAATAATATTTAAAAGGAAATTAATATTCCGTTCTCAGAAACAAAAGAAAAATATTAAAAAATTCAAATAATTGTATAAAAGTAAAAATAGCTGTAAAACTACATCAGCTGTCAAGAATTTTATAATGTAAGAAGTGAAAATAAAGACAAAAGTTAAAAACTATGATAGAAAAACAACTAATTTGCAGTTCATAGACGCATCTAAGAAAAGAAATCAATAGTTTCTCTCCATAGATTATCGCAATAAAAAAATTTTCTAGAAATTAATAATCTATCATTATAGTTATATTTCGACAATAGCTAAATTAACTATAAAATCATATCGTCTCTTTATCTATAGATAAATTTATTTTCAATACATATGTAAATAATTTATATTGTAAATTTTGTTCAAAAATAGAAAAATATTATTTATTTAGTTGTTTAATGATTTTATAATGTAAATATACTAGTAGCTTGATAGTTATTATGAGAATTTGAAGCAGATTCATATAAAAATAACTTTTTTCATTTTTTAGTTTTTTTATTTTCATTAATATTTTATGAATTTTGTGATTCCTTTTGAAGGGTAAAAATCAAAAGGAAGTTTAACTCACTAAATAAGAACTTATCTCAAAATTATTTCTTAAAGTCCTTTATTTAATTTTTTGCCTAGATGATTTAAATTAAAGTTTGATTAAAAATGAAATAGATTAATAAAGTTATGTATTTAAGAAGTTTTATTCAGGTCCATTATCAGTATATTTCTTTCCACTAGCATTTTACTAAGTCATACCTAAATAATTAACTGTCTGATCTAAATTAGTATATGCTGCTACCACTTAAAGTAGGTTGAGTGTAATCAAATCCTAGATCCCACGGAAATTAATTTGCTTAAATAATTATTTATTTTAAATCAAATATTTAAGTCTATAACTCTGAATTATTGGCATAAACAAGGAAGTATTGAGCTGATGGAATAAAAATTGCTGAAGACTCTGCTTATTAAGTCAGACTCTAGTTACATAAAAATCATTCGTTAATCTTGTTGTCGTATTGCTAAATTTTATCTTAATATCAATTTTGTTAAATATTCCAACCTCCAAATACGTAGATTTATTTTTCTTATTAATCGCATCCAAAAGCGAAAACAGAGTTTAAAATTTATTTTATAGTTTTAAAAGTTTTAAAACTCAAATTAAAAATTTCGCATTCAGACACATCGATGTATTTATTATCTTACTTTTAAACTCCAGAAATGATGTAAGCATTGTTTTTCTTATCGTAATTAGTTCTGTGAAAGTATCTTTAAAATTGCATTTTAAAATCTTGAGTTTTTTAGGTTTGGGAATAAAACTAAAATCTATTCTATCCAATATCTTTTCCACCTGAGATTAGTAAGCTTTGCTCAGTTATTTATTCTATATGGCTAAAATCTTGATTAACTTTATCAATATTTAGCGTCTAGTTCTAGATTGAATTATCCTTGACTAAATAGGTCTTTTTATTACTAGTATTTTTGCAGATAGTAGAAATCATTTTAAATTCTCTTCTCCGAGTTAAATTTATGCATATCTCATATTTAATAACTCCTATTCCAACCTTTGCAAACAGATCCAGACCTTTCCCTCCTTTACTGTTTCTTAAAGATTTCCTCAATAATAATATTTAAATGTTCTAGCTAAACAGTGTAGATTACATTTTTAATAAATGAATAGCAAGGATATTTTATTAAGCATTGTTATGCTATTTGAAGTAGTTAAAGAAACGTATTTTTTCTCTTAAATCGCAGGTTCTATATGAGTATAGTTATAGAATTAGAGGCTTGATAATATTAATTCAAATAAATCAAAAGGGCTGCTACGGGAATTGAACCCGTGACCTCTCGCACCCAAAGCGAGAATCATACCACTAGACCAAGCAGCCTCTTATTAATATAATGTAATAAAGTTTAAAAACTTAAATCTCTTCCTAATTTATTGCTAGCTACAACTTTATCTGGCTACTCTGATCTAATAAATTTAATTATCTAGTAAAAATAAAAAAATAAAATACTAAAAATAAAGCGAAAATAGAGTGAAATATACTTTTAATACTTAGAAAACTTTAGTTTCTATTTTTGGCAAAATTAATTTTTAAACTCAAAATCATATCATAAACGCATAAAACCTATTTAGCAAGGAGTTTCATTCATCAAAATATAGAAATATCTAAAAGCTTTCTTCATTATTTATATCTAAATTCCTTTTTTCTAATTTAAGTTTTACACTTTTTCATTCAGCTTCTATATAAGTTATCTTCTAGACTTATTATATGAACGATATTTTCGAATAGCACTTAGTTAAAAAAGCTCAATAAGGCTTATTGTAATTAATTAAATAAAATAAGAATATTAGTTTCGTTTCATTTCTAAAAAATAGTTATTATATTTATATATTTAGGTGAGTTATGCTAGATACAACTCCTAGAATTATTGGAAGCTTATTTTTATACTATTGCAAATTAAGTTTAATTCTCTTAAAATTATAGAATTTGGTGTAGATAGTTTGAAGCATTCTTTCATACTAGAAATCTAAATAAATCTTAAAAAATTGGAGAAGATCCTGGAAGTCAATTCCAAATAAAAATTCCTGAGAGTTTGAAAATTTTATGAGCAATTTTTGGATGTTCAAATTATTGTTTTTCCAAATAAGAGATCACACTAAGATGACATAACTACTATCAAACATCTGAAAAAATCATTAATAAAGCTATTTCCTTTTTCGAAAAAAGCTTATTGATGACTTAATTATAATGATTTATAAATTGTTACTATCTTAATTTATCTTAGTAGAAATTATCCTTATTGATAGGTTGTGTATTTATGCCTAAGTTCATTAAAGGATATTTAATTTTCTTGGTGTTAAAGATTGTCTAATTAAAACTTCAATTATTTTAGTGAATTTTAAACTACTCTAAAGGAACTTTTTCTCCCTTATAAATCAGTAAGTTTTTATATCATAGCACATTTATTTTTTATTAATGCTTCTTACTTAGAAGCTTAATGCTTTATAAAAACGAAGTCTCTAATTAACTTTTTTATTAAAGTTCCATCAAAATTATTTATCTTCATTTTATAAAGGAAATTTTACATTTAGTATATTAAAGATAAGAACAAATTTAACAAAGATCCTAGGTTTTTAATTTAGCTTCTGAACTATATGAAAGACTTTAGAAATTATCTATTCTTTCAATATTAAATTCAGTCCTTCATTCTGTAAACAAATTCTCTCTCGATGCTTATCAATCCTTGAAAGCTAAATACTAAGTAATTATTTTAGTTTCTGAGTAAAAAGTAAATCTCTTTATTTTGGGGTTGAGTCTGCTAATTTACTTTCAAGCTAAATCCAAAAAAAATTTGCAAAGCTTTTGATTATTTTGGTGCGAATTTTAAAAAGATAAATCACTTACGTTCAAGTTAAATTACATCCCTTTATTGGATGGGAGAGCAATTTCAGTTATATAACCATTACAAATATTCCTAAAGTTATTCTTAGAAACTATAAAAGAAATTAGAGATAAAGGCACTAGGATAAGGATCTTTATCTTATACTCTCGTAGTTAGATTTTATTCCTATATTTTAGTTTGGAATTAATTAACGTAAATTACGCTTCTTTTGTTTATTTAATTTTTAATAGCAAATAGAGAAAAAACTTCTTCATATCCGCTGATAATTATGAGTAACTAGAATATACAATAATGACTAGAGAAAAAAAGTTATTTTAGCTTTACAAGTCAATAATTGGTTAGATGATACATAAGCAAAAAATAATGATCTCATTGAGAACAAAATTAAGTGGTTTGAAAAGGGATATGGAGTTGTATAATATAGGAAATACATTGAAAAATAAATGAATTAAATACTCCATTCATCAAAGTATAAATGATAGAGATATTTAAAATTTATAATTTGAAATTGAAAAAATGTTTAAATTTGCAGCGCATCATCTTAATTTTAAAATTTTTGAGCAATTGGTGTTTTAAATTTATAGAAATCCTGGTTAATTGTACGGAATGCGAATGAGAAAAATTAGACTCTATAAATCAAACTCATTTAATTTGAAGCATAATATAAGATTATGGTAGCTTTAAAATATTTCTTTATCTATTGAAAATTAGTTTTTTTAACTTTGATCTCTGTTTTATTCAAGATTCTTGATTTTTTCAAGTGTAGAATTTTTTTAATTTTCAGATATTAAATTTTTTGATTTTTCTAAGTCTTTATTTCTAATCTATCTTTGAACACTCTTCGCATGAAAATTTCTCTTTCTTTTCTAATATTTCCGATTTTATTTGACAAACTAAACTTCAAAGACTATTTTTGCTCTTATATTGTAAATTATATATCCAATAATAATAAATTGGTTTTTAAGAAATAGTAACTGTGATATTTATCATTAGGTAAGATGTTTAGTTTTTAAATTTTTAGTTTTTCCTTTTAAAATTGCAAAGCTAAGACTAGAATTATCAATGCTTTTATTTAAATTTTAGATATTTTATAACCTAATCTCCCCATAAAGCGCCTGTGGTTCATAAGTCTTTAGCTTCAGTTTTTTCATTTCCTTATAATTTCTCTTTAAGATAGTAATTTTAATCTTCTCTTTTCTTTATAGTTTATCAAGTTTTATTTATCTCTTAGAAGAAGCTAATAATCAACGGATAAACTTGATCAAGCAAGTTTAAAATTTTTTTATTTAGAAGTCTTTTTCAACCATTTATCGAGCAAGGCTAGTAGTTAGTTGCATATTTGCTAATGGAATTGTATGACAAAAGACTACACTAAAATATTGAAATCGCCTAACTAATCCTCTTTAATCAGCCTTAATAAATAATATTATACTCCATTCCCATAATTTAAGCCCATCAATAAAGAAATCTAGTAAACTTTAATTCTTAGCTAAATGCAATATAAATTTGATATCCTTTGCTAGTACCTAAAATAAAAAATATAGATACTTGAATAAAAAAGGATTAAGGTTTATTCTAGCTCTACTATAAAAAAGAGAAAACGCTTCTTAACTAATTTTATGAAGAAGTTTATTCAGCCTAGAAAGAACAAAACTAGGAGAGGATTGTTAAACTTTCTTAGGCATATGATACTAATAATTAATTGCTCTTTTCCAAGAAGCATAGATATCATTTATTTTATTGTCTTTATATAGTATTTTTTCTCCCTCCTTTCCTTTTTTTAAATACTCATAAAGAAATGAAAATTAAAAAAAGATATAAAATAATAAAGTCAATGGAAGTATTTTAAATTGCAAGTACTCATAAAACAATATATCAAAGAACCTTAATTAAAGTAAGCAAATTTTCATGAAAAGTAATAAATAAATCCTTTGAAAAAATCCTGTTTTTTTTCTTATAAAAATTATCTAAATTAAAAGGAGGAAAAAGAAAGAAATGCATCTCAAAATATATTTAAATTATATATCTCTATGAATACAACTTTATAATCTTAATTTGATAATCTTATCTCATCATTTAAGTATATTTAACGAATAATATGAAAAATAATAAAAAGAATAAACATAAGGATAGTATAAGTATTAAAAAGGTTAAGTTATTAATAGCTTTTCTATTTCTCAAAGAGGAGGAAATTTATTGATTTAGCAATTGAAATAATTCCGCGGAAAGTTATCAAAATAAAATTCGATATCTGTTCTAGATTAAATTCTATGAATATGATTTTATGATGAATTAAATCTAAAATGCTTATAAAAAGAATAGAAGCTTAGCCATTTATAAAAAAGCTATAATTTCATTATTATTCCAAGTTTTTATTTTCTGGAAATTATAATTTTTATCTTTAAAGACTTAGAAATAATAATACTTAGATTCTGCTCAAAATATTAGGTTCAGATAATTAAGAATAATCTGTCTCAATCTAAATAAGATTATTTACTATATTGATAAGTTACTATTTGTGATGCATGATAAGCTAGACTATCAAATAAAGCTTGATATGCATTTTAATTTATTTATCTAAGTAATTTGGAATAAAACCTATTTAATAAAACAGTTTTAAAAGCCGAACAAAAAAATAAATTATTTCGCTTTTTGTTCGATATAAAAAGAAGCAACTTAATGAAAAATTCGATGAATAGAACCACTTTATCTATAAAGCTTCTAAAACTTATATCTGTATGATGAAATGAAAAAAAACGGAATATCCCTTTACAATTGATAAACTTATTCTAGCTCTAAAAATAAACGCTATCTTCATGATTAGCTTGATATATTTTCCTTTACTTTGGGTATATAATTTAATTTTAGTTTATTTAGCCTAAATTAATTAAAAGACTCTTAAAATCAAGTTCTGTATTATTTTAAATAATGCTATATTTACTGCTAGGGTGTTTTATAGCTTGCTTAAAGGAATATATTTATAATTCTTAGATAAATGAAATGATGAAATTTTAAATCAATGAATTCTTAAATTAAACACTAGAATTAAGTATTTAAAGGCGAAATGTTTTAAATTATTATAAACATGTCAAGCTGAGGGGAATTCGCTTTCTTTTAAAGAGTTAATTAACTACTACATTAGCTGTTATCTGATTTATTGAAGACAAATTAAAGTATTTTGCTTTAAATTGGCTGATTTAGATAGCTACTGCTAGTGTACTAAAACAACTTTAAGAAGTGAGATTAACATTAATTAGGTACTTGGAGTTATAACAATCAGTATTAAAAAATTTAGATTCAAAACTCGTTTTTAATACTCAAATCACTGAGTAATTTTTGGATTGGAGGAACGCGGTGGAATTAAATGAATGAAATCTGGTAGAAAACTTACGAAAGTTAAATTTCATAAAATAAAACTTAAATCTCCTGAGTTCATTATTAGAATTAAAGAAACTAGCAGCAAAAAAACATAATGATATCGTAATAATTAAATTCATATCCTAAAAGTGTGAAGATAGCTATAGTGTTGTCATTACTACAAAAAGAATATACGAATTATAGATTTAAAATCTATAAATATATTAAATTTTTAACTTAGGAAATAGATAAAGTTAACAATTTTTAATAAATTGACCATTTGAGAAATGAGAGAGTGATATTGTAGAATATGTGGGTTCATTAAGTTTAATGATTCTTTATTTTTATTGTAGTGATATTTTAATTCATTTTTATATTTTATACCATCAACTTAAAACAATTATTTTTGATCTAAAGCCTAAATTTTTTCTTTTTTTGTTAATTTAGAAATTTATTTATTTACTATAAACTTAAATGGAACTGAGAGAACATATTATAGTTGGCTTGGTCTTTATGAAAGTGAAATATATATCAGTTTTAATCTGAGGATATTAAGCTTTTATAATTTACCCTTCAAAGATAATAATATCCAAACTTATATTTATCTGGTTTTATTTAAATGATGGCTTTTATAATTACCATATAAGATAAATATCACACTGATATATGGTTATTCTATTAAGCATAATTAACATTTTATAATTAAGTACTAAGTCTGGATTATTTCAAGATCTTTGCCTTATAGTAATATTTTAAAATTGGTTACTATTATTAAATTTCCTTAAGCATTAAAATCAGTTAATTATATTTTTCTTAGGCTTTCATTATTAATTTATTTTACTATTTTGCCCTTCTACAAAAAGATATTCATATAAGCTTATTTGATTTAAAGTTGCTATTATCTAAATATAATTAAAAGTTTGAATGTCGTAAAACTGAATTGCTTCTTTAAGTAGTACATTAATGCTAATACTCCTGAGATAGATATTTATAATCACAGACTAAGTAAACTATTAACTGATTATGAAACTCTTTCCTTCTTTTTTTGCTTAAACTAAATAAATTATTTCACCAGCTAAGCCTATATAAGTTATTTGATTATACCATTTTTAGTTAGCTTCACTATATTGGTTATTTCTTATTCGTCTTCTATAATTAAAAAGAAACCTAAAAAATGAGTAGACAATTTAGAAAAAAAATGGTAGAACGAACTTGTACTAAATTAAAATAAATGGATAGTATAAAATTAATTCAATGAATAACCCTCTTACTTGTACCTTCTTCTGTCACAAATGGAAAATTTGATTCCTAAAGTCGCAATTAATTTAAAAAAGTTTCATAATCAACAAAATTAAAAAAAATTAAGTCTACACACTTAATATTTTACTGAATAGGTAATTTGCAAAACCTCTTAGATTGATATCTCCTGCTATTTAAATGAAATTAGGTTGAAATTTTCTTTAAAGGTTTAAAAAATAAATCATAAGTCTTTTTCAAAGTAAACGTTAGATTCTTATTTATATACCAATGCTTTAGTTTATTTTATAATTTAATTAGAAATAGGCCAAGAGAAGATCATTGACTGATTTAATTGGTTTTATCCAAACTTTTAGTAGTTAATATGGAAGGGTACTTGGATGTGGGGAAGTTTAAAATGGGAGACGTTTGCTAAGTAGTCCAGTTGGAAGAAGAATAGTATACTTCATACTAAGCAAAATAGAGGTTTAATGCTCGGAACATAATAATTGAGAACATGAAACGAGATAAATTTAAGGGGGTTTGCTTTTGGTATTTTTTAAAGGTATAGAATGGGGTATTTCAGTACGAAAAAAATACCCTTTAGCACTGAGTTTTCTTAGATGGATACTAAAATGATTTAAAAGTTTAAATCAATGCAAAGAAATCAAAATAACTCCTGGCAAAAGTTTAGAAACTAATGCTAATTTTAATTCGCATATTTTATTTTGACCATGTGGTGAAATAAAAAGCTCAAAATCTCCTTCGTAAAATAAATGGAATACCCCCACAAAAAATAAACGAAAGTTGGCAAGAACTTAAAATCAAAATTTCGTTCCATTAAGATTAAGAAAATATTATGAATCCATTAAAAAGGCACTCTTAAAAGGAAATAAATTAACTAATAAAGACTAAAATAATTAATTTCTTATTTAGATAAAACTAAAATAATCGAAAGTGATGCATTATTGCAAAAAGAATATACGAATTATAGATTTAAATCTATAATAATTTAAAGAATTAACTTTGGAAAGAAAAGATTAAAATAAAATATTGGTAATAAAAGTTTCTAAACAAGAATAGGGACTTTTATTTCTTTATGCTAACTTTAATTAGACTGTAATGGTTACAAAGATCCATAAAATAAAATCCAAAATTTTTTTCTCCTTTAGAAGGTGTAAAAGCATTCAATAAGATTTTATTATTCGTTTTGAAAATAAAGATTAATTAAAGACTAGAGTTCTTTGAGTGTTCAGCTTCAATAATAGATAAATTCTTCTTGAAAAGATCGAATAGATAATTATTTTGCTTTTAACTTAAATTTTATATTGTCATAGTTTATTAAAAAAAGTTAAATGATTTAGCTTTGATTTTTTATTCTTATATCGCTTGAATAATTTTAAATCATGCTTTTAATTATTTTTACCAACTATTTCATATATGACTCTTTCTATTTCTTTTAAATATTTCTATCACCAATTTTCAAATTGCATCAGCAAGAATTACATGAAATCACTTTAAATTATAAAATCCCCTTCTTTCACAAAATTTATTTTCCGTTACTTGTAATGTACATCAATGATATATTAACCAGTTTTTTCAAGTGCTTAAAATCAAAATTTTTTTCTTCTTCATTGAGTTTATCTGATAGTTTGATTTTACACTTCAGAGTATGATATTTTAAGAAAAATATTCTTTCAGTTTGTATTGAAGTTTTAGAGGAAACGATTAAAAGCACATAATATTTTTCTATTAATTAGGTGTGAAATATTCATAAAATATCTAACTATAAAACTGGCAACAAATATTTAAATTATCAATTTCCTTACAATGCTTAGGTCAAAATTCTAAATAATATAAGAAGACTAAGGTTAATAATATGTTTGATATTATAACTAAAATTAGGGATTGGTTTGTACTTTTTTAATCATACACTAGAACTTCACATATAAACAAATATTTAAAAATATAGTTAGAGCAAAAAACCAAAATGATAAACAAAATTTTTATCTAAAAGTTAAAATGTAAACTTTAAAAGCCCAAGACAGCTAAATAATCTTATAAAAATTAAATTTGATATAGTAAACAATTATTATTGCTATTAACTTTAAGCTAAATCTAAGAAATAAAATTTGATTTGAAAGTCTAAGAATAGTTTAAAAAATAAAAGTTAGATTTTACAATTTTATGAAGAATTTTCAAAAGAAATTGATTAAAGAAAGTTGCAACCAGTTATAAATAAAAAATAAATAGTATAAATTTCTGGAATTCGAAGAATTCTTTCGGGATTTATGTAAAAATAAAGCCTTAAAGTTAGAAAAAAGGAGCAAATGAAAAGATAAGAATAATATTGGCCCATGGAATCTAAACAACATTTAAAAATTAAGCAGGAAAAATTTTTATCTTTGGCCAAGCTAAACCATTTACAAATTTTTAAGAATTTTAAATTATTTTCTTTAGTATATTATGCAATGCACTTGAGAGAATTTTCTACTTTTTTTTCTTTATCTTAATAATTAAAAAAATCTTTGCAAAAATTAATTTTTTTATTTCTCATTTTCAAATTAATTATTTTCTTTGCATATGCTTATTTGATTAAAGTGAATTTCTTCCTTCATTTATTAAAACCCTCAAACTTAAATTCTAAATTTATTTGAGCGTAAATTAAAATATTTCCATAAGTTAAAAAACCCTATGAAAAAATTTTGGTGATAATTTAATTCCAAACAGAATGAAATTATTCAATTAATTTGGAAAAATGTAATAATCCTTCAAATCTAATATATTTTTTAATTACATAAATCCCTTTTTTCCTTTTTAACTAACAAGTTCTAAATATGCTATGAGTTCTAGCCTTTTTTTTCTTAAATTTTTAGTGTGACTTTTAGTTCAAAACTGATATTTCTGAACTAGTAAATCTGATTAAAACTTTATTTATTATAGTTAGATTTCAACTTCTATTCTTAAAATTTGTCTTAATCTTTTTCTAGCTCTATATAATTAGTAATATTAACAATCTTTAATTCCCATGTAAAAACAAGCAGCTATCTATTACTATTAAAGCTACTAATTTTGTTCTTTATATTTATTTATTTTTAATAGTTAAACTACTTTCATCAATTTAACTTCGATAGATATTTCTAGAATTTTTTAAACCTTCTATAATAACTTCTATATATATTATAGACAACTCTATGACATGTATCTGATATTGTTAAGATATATACTTAATTTATTCAATTGTTTAGATAATTTTTCTCATATTGAGACACTTAATATATAATAAGAGTGATTAATGCTCACTATATGATATTAATAGCCCGCTCTTTAGAATATTTTTAACACTTTTAATTTTTGAATTGCATTGCTTTTATACTCAAACTTTCCCTTATAAAATCCATTTTTTAATATATTGATAAGCACTTTCATAATTTAGTTATACTATTAGCTTGGTGCTTTTGAACTAGATACAAAAAAATAAAAAAAGAAATGATAGCTTGCTTAGAAACGTTTTAATTACATGTTAAAACTAAAAAGTGAAAAATCAGGGAATCGAATCCGAGTCTCTTATACGGGATTAAGACTCTCCATTGAATAAATTTAGCTATTATTGACTTTATCATATACTCCTCACTATCTTTCAATTCTCAATTAATAAGATTTTATCGCAAAGCTAGTTGGAAAATGATTTCATCTCTATTATTTTTTAACTTAAAGAGATTTTGAAAGATTTTAAATAAAAATTTCGCTAGCTAGTTAGTTAAAATTATCAAGCTAAAAAATTAACTATGTTCTTTAAATTCTCAATCAATTTTATCAAAGTTTAAACATTAATAATCAGATAATTATTAAAAGCCTTATTCTCTTTTGTTTAAATTTTGTTAATAATTTTGAGAAAAATATACAGACCATATTCAACTTCAATAGTAAATGGATGAAAAATAAACTAACAAGAAATATAAATATTTTTAGCTAATTTTTTCATCTTAAATTTAGAAAAATGTATTTATTTTTAATTTTCATTCATTGGTAATCGATAACGATTAACAACTTTTTAAATTTATCTCTTTTTGATTCTTGCAAATTCAAAAATTTAAAGTTGAAAATTATTTTTATTTTAGCAAAAAAAATTAAAACTTTTATTATCTGAATTTTAAATCTAAAAATAAGGATAATTTCACTCATCAAATGAAATCTTTATTTTGAGATTATATAAATAAATAATTTCTTAATTCTAGAACTGGAAAAATATATCCTGATTTTATTATTTCTTTTAAGTATTTAATCGATAACTAAAAAAGTTTTACTTTCATATTAAATTTAAAAAAGTTCATAAATATTTAACTATGTAATTAGTGAAATTATCAAAAGTCTCTAGAAGTTAGAATAAATAAATTTGCCCAATCGTAGAAAATTTAAATAGCTGAAGCTTTTAGTTTCTACAATCGTTATTAAGTGAAATAAGTTACTTTTCTCTTAAAGGATTTATATTTATTTGCTTATCCAAAAATTCTACCTTTTTAAATACCTTTTTCAAAAAGACTTGTTCTTATAACTAAATTTTATTAATACTTAATTTTACTAGATTAAATGATAATAAACTTTAAAGAAAATTTATGGGGTTTCTTAATAAAATTGCGCAAATAAAGTTAAAATATTATATTTCAAGCTAACTCAAACATAGAGATATCAAGAGGCAAATTCAGATTCATAAAAGTCAGACTCATCACTAAAAAAGCTTACTGTTTAGGTCTAAATTTAATCTTACAAGACAAAAATGTTCTCATTCTCCGTTTATTAGTTTTATTAATATTTATTTCTTAACTCTTTAAAAAAGTTTCCCTAATATATGAAAATAAAGCATATTAGACACTCGATAAAGTTATTCATGAAATATAGAAACTGCAGTCAAATTAATTTGCTTTTGGAAAAGTTCAATTCAAGTAAAATCGAACATTTTTTAGATTAATGTCCTAAATTATTCTGAGAAAGGAAGATAATCCCTTGAGATACTAAGTTTATAATATTAGATATATAAACCAGCAGTTTCAAAAACGGAATTAAATTCATTTATTTGTATATTCTAATTGACTCTTAAAGTTCTAATGAAATATTTGACATAGTTTGCGTATTAAGCAATCTAATTCTAGCAATTAATTATATAGTTAGAAATGATGAAGTTAAGGTAGGCAAGAAAATTAAGATAATACAGAAAAAATAAATAAAGACAATTAGTGTCGTTTTTTTCGTGTCGGTTAAAAACGTTAAAATGATTTCTGTAATTCCAACTTATAAAGGCAGAATAATTAAAATTAAATACTGATATCTTACAAATTTTCTGTATTGCTTTTACGAAGTTCTTTGGAGTTTTAAAAATAAAGCTTTCATCACATAAAGAATTATTATCTATCAATACAATGTTACTAAATAAAAAGAAACTTCGATTGATCAAAATATTATAGCTAAAAAATTTTGGAATAAATTTGCTTAAAGACCACCAAATAAAACTCAGTTCAGAAAATTAATTAATTCATTCAACAATGTGGTAAAAATAAGCCATCATATCAAATTATTTTATTGAGTATGCAAGTTTCTAAGCATCAGATACATAATACTCGCTAAAAAGCAAAATATCAAAGAGATACCGAGCAGAATTCCCACAAAAATTCAATAAGTTGCTGATACCTAAATAAACGACATTTTAATAAAATTAACAAAGGGATTACTTGTAAATAAAAAAAGGATTTATTTAAGAAAATAGAACTTTCGAAAAGTATATGGATAAAGATTTAAATTTTTAAGCTAAAAAATAAAATAAAAATTCAATTTTAATTCACCTAGAAAATTTAAAAAAAAGCTTATAAAGAAATTAAAATAAAAAAACTTATTGTAAAAGTTAAAAATCTTTATTTATAAATAAAGGATATTTTATTTATTTTTTTAGAGTAAATAACTATGTAAATAAAATTTGAAGTTGCATATTAAAAAAATATTTTGTATTATTCTTTAAGAAAACTTAGATTGTAGAGCAGTTAGGACTTTAATGGCGCGTAGTTCTTTTAATAAAGTATTTAAAAGTCAAAAATTTTGATCTGAAGTCTTCCCCATTGCTTTAATTTACATTAAAATTTGTTCCACTATAGTGGTGACCAGAGTGCTATCCCAATAGAACTTATTATATGACGTCTTTCGATATAAACGCTGCTCGATTCCTCAAGTTCTGCCCTCTTGACTCCTGCCAAGAATCTTAATCGGTTCTTCAGAAGCAGGATACTTATTGAACCAAAGTTTTAGTCAATCTCAGTATGAGGATCGCTCCTCCCTATTTAAATTTAATACATTTTTCCTTTTTTGCTACCCATTAGATAAATAATTAAATTATAAACCTTTAATAAAATTTACATTATATTTTTGTATTCAAAAACTAAAACTAAATTTTCAATTTCAACAGAATGAGGATAAAAATTATATTTATTATTAAATATATAATATATTTTAAATAGGGTGGAAAGCCCTTTCCTTCGGATGCTGCTTGGAGGTCCAGCAAGGTAACTAAAAAATGAGCACGGACGGAGGATAAATCGGAGAAAGAGAAACCAATAACAAGAGAAGGAAAATTCGACAAGCTGGAAAACTCTGAATGCCAGGAGAAAACCTTCTTCATCATAGCTCGGGGAAAGATGTACCGTAAGCGTATATTGCATCCTTGCTTTGGAAGAAAAAATTACAGGGACGTACTGCTGGAAGAGAAAACAAGGATAAAGAGACCCATAAAATTTTATTTTTCGACATTAAATAAAATTAATTTAAAGAGCTGCGCACCAACGAGAGTGCTACGCGCTCAATAATCCAATTTATATATTTGTTTAATTAATACAATTTAAAATAAAATTTTGCATTTTATTTAGAATCTTGATAATTAACCATTTTGCTTAAAAAAAAAGGAATTTTTATTAAAGATGTAAATAAACAAAATTTATTTAAAATCGAAAAAATATTCTTTGATACCTATTTTAGTCAAAATAAAAAGTTCTAGAAAGAAATGTTCTTTAAGATATTTAACTAATGAAATTATTTAAGTGTTATCAATCTTGATAGAGGTTTTTCTAAGGATAAGAAAAATGCTTATCTTATTGTAACTTTAAAAGCTATTATATCCCTACTATATAGCTTTAACATATTATATATGCTAAAGCTAGAATTTAAATTCTAACAATCAATATTTATTTATATAAAAATTCTTTAAATAAAAGCTTATTAAATAAATAAATTCGAAAATTGAAATTTACATATAATAATACTTTTTTGCATAAAATAAAAATTGTTTAATTCAAGATTAATCAGCTTATATATTTTAATTTTTTATATTCTAACTTGAAAATAATTTTTAAATTTAATTATTATTACAATAAAATTAAACTTTATTAAAATTACCTTTATACTTTTAATACATTTTTTATAATTAAAATTTTTTTTCTACTTCGCACTTAAAATTTTTAACAAAATTATTTTTTAAAAAAGCTTTATTTGATAACTTACTTTTCGAGTAAAAATAATTAAAAAGAGCAATTTTTTTTCTTTAAAATAGCAAAAATGTTTTACCATTATTTTATCTTTATAAAACTATAAAATTATTTAAGCTTAGAAAATTATAAAATATTTCAAATAAATTTTAACTATTTTCCATTTTTTTAATTATTGTAGTCCAAAATATTGCTTATTACAAGCATAAAATAATTTAAATTAGTTTACTTTTTTTATTTTTATTGACTTTAATAAGTTTCGATACAAAATATACTACTACACTTTGAATTTTAAAAGTGATAATGTTAAACAATTTAAAATTATTTTTTATTTGAATTTCTGTGAAAAAGATAAAAGTTAAATTCATTTTGGTTTTAATATGAATAATAAAATACCAAAAGCATGCTTTTATAAAAACTAAATAAATTTTATAATCAAAAAAATGTTTTTTTTATCAATCTAAGTGAGTAATCTTGCCACTAGTTTTATATATAAGCATAAAATTCATCCTTAAAATTAAATTAACATTTAAAAAAGGAATGAATGTAACAATATTTTAGACTAAAAATGTAATTTTATATTGAAGTTTCCAAAAAACCGATATTAAAGATATATTGTAACTCTTTCAAATGAAAAATTTATGTGTCAGTTTTGTCTACAGAAGATAAGTTGATTAAGTATTTTTATTTTTCAAATAAAAAAAGTAAATGTAGTAATTAATAATTAAATAAGCATTTTCTTTTTATTTTCTTACTAAAAAAATTTAACTAAATCTGAATCCTACTATGTTCCTTTTACTAATTATCTAATTACAATATCATAGTACAACAAAGTAAGCACTGGACCATGTGAGCTACCTTACATAACTCTATTATTGTATTTTATCTTCCTAGATAAGGTTCCATCTATAAGAAAGGAGGAATTTATGTTTTTATAGAAAGATTCAAGGGCATTAATAAGTCCTAAAGGTAGCTTGACTCTCCTGAGTTAAACGAAAAGCAATCTTCTTACTATAGTATATATATTTTTTTAAAACCGCCATAGTTGTTCGAAGGTGAACAACAAGGTCATCTTCATCAGAGGTTGGGAAGTTAAGTACCCATAATCGACTTTATGTCTTCCTCTGCTTTGGTTTGGCCTCGAGACATAAGATTCTTAGACCTTCGACACTGACTTGGCTTAGTTTAGTTTTAATTCTGGAACGAAAAAGAAATAATATTGCGAGCTTCATCAGAGGTGAGGAATTTAAGTACACATAATTGACACATGTCGTCCTCTGCTTTGGTGATGCAATGAGACACAATCCTGCCATGTCCTTGGACCTCCAGCAAGTAGAAAAGATTACGAGTATTCTTAAATTATATCAGTATTGAACATTTTTATCAGTACTGAATAATTATACCAGTATTGAACAAGGTCTACCAGTATCTGATAATTTTATCAGTAACAAACATTCTTGTCAGTATGAAACATTTTTTTTAAAGAGTTGCGCACCAATGAGAGTGCTACGCGCTCTATAATCAAATTTATTTATTTAGCAAGCATTTTTTCTACATCTATTAGTGTGGCAAGAAATTTTGTCTTCCCTTTTGCTTATTTGCGATAGGATTCTATTAATTACTATATTGTCCAAATTTGCATAGTAGTTTATTTCCTTTTCATGAATCCCATCTAGTTTTAAAGAATTAAGTTTCTTTTAAACCTTTAATCATATAACCTTTTAGTTAAAACTTTATCATATATTTTTAGTATAAAGTTCATCAAAAATTAGGTCTTAAATTTTTCCAGTTATACTTGCTTCCTTTTTAAATATAGGAATAATGATTGACGTATTAAGTTCTTTAGGTATTCTACCTAACCTCAGCATATTATTCAAGAAAGAATTAAGAATCAAAGTCAGATAATAATCTCCATACTTCAATAATTCTCCCTTATGCCATCTGGGCCAGCTGCTTTTCCATTAGGAATTTATTTTATAATTTCTTAAATTTCCTAAATCGTAAAGAGTTTTAATTTTTGTAAATAGGAAGGTATTTACTCTTAAGTTTCTTTAATATTTTAATAAACTAGATTAAAATTTTTGTTACTACTGTCAAACAACTATTAAGTAAGATTTTAATGTTGCTAAAAACGAAGTTCTCTCATGAAGCAACGAATTGGTTTTTAAGCTCTTGATCAAAGTTAATTTGGTTTCTGATTTTTGGATAAAGAATCTTTTTCGCTTGTGAGAACATAATTTTTGGTTCTTCATTAGCTTTAGAAATTTCTCCTTTGCTTAATCTTTTATCCATTTTCATAGATGATATTTATATTGTTTTCAAAGTTCATTAGCTGATTTCTGAAGATTAAGAACCTATTTATTTTTTATATTTATAAGATAAATAGATATTTCGAAACATTTTTGATTTCCTAATTCAATATTTTTTGAAAACAATAGATTTCCCTTTAATCTATAAAATTTTAATCATTGCTCACGCTATATTTTAAAATGAAAAGTAGCTATAAAAGTAATTCAAATGGACTTAAAAAAAGTTTATGTAGAACAGTTTTAATTAAACATTATAAAATCATTTTTACTGTAAAAAAAGCATTCCATAAGGTTTGCATTTAACAGTTTAAAAAATTTTAAATCGAAAAGATGCATAAAATTATTTTTCTGCTACTTGGTCAAAAATTAAAAAGGGATTTTTTTATACTCCATAAAAAATGAATATTGAATAAGTAAAAAATAGGAAATTATAAGATTAAAGAAACTAGAAAATAATTGAAAATGACACCTAAGAAATAATCCTCTCTTGGCTCTTTTGTAAAAAACAAGAATAATAATCTAACATAATTGAATAGGAGCGTCAATAATATTAAGAAATATAATTTAAGGAAGTTTTTGCATATTCTGTGTAGCAACGAAGTACTAATTCATAATTCGAATTAAAATAGCAAAGATAAAGGATAGAAAAGCTAGAAAAAATGTACAAAAAATTGATTTAATCACTAGATCGTTAATTTCCATCATCGGAAGAAGTAATCGATAAATTCGAATTGTAAATAGAAATTAAATTGGAATAAATTGATAAAAAATTTAATGAAATTCTTCAAATGTTTTAATTACAATTTTCTAAACTTGAATACGAGATAAAATAACTTTAGGAAAAATAAGAATAATAACAAGTATAATCAAGTTCTTCAATGGAAATCGAAACGGAATATCAATAATAAGAGACAAATAAGATATATTCCTATCGAAGAAAGATCCGGTGGTACATATGCTAGAAGAATCACTGCTGAAAAAATGCTGAAAGAACGCAGAAATTGAAAGAATTAATAAGTAACAAATATTAGAAGAACTCTTCTGCTTTTGACCAAAAAGGACAGGATAAATATGCAGAAAGAAATTCTATAACTCAAGATTCAACGAGAAGAATAACAACTGGAGAAGAAACTTGACGGAAAATTATTTTTTGAGGGAGAGACAAGGAAGTTGGACTGATGAAGTCCTACGACATCCTTTAGCTTAGGATAGAGCAGGAACAAATAGAAGTTAACTGTGGAGCTCTTCTCTAAGACTATAAACTTAATTTTTTTTAATAAAAATTAAACGTAATAATATCAATAGCAATTTAATAAGCTTTTTAGTAAATTTATATAAAAGGTTTTAAATTTTAATTTACAAAGTTTTGAATTTTTGGACTATTTAAAAATTAAATTTTTCATTATAACTTCTTTTTTCATCTCGTTTCTTACAAAAGTAAAAAGCAGATTAATAAATAAAAACTAAACAAAATGAATTTCTATATTAAATTTTCTTTTATATAGTATGATATTTAACTATAAAATAAAATAGAACATTTAAAATAAATATTAAATTGCAAATTTTTAATAAAGTAATTGAGTATAAAAATATTATGAAATTATTATATAAACATTATTTTATTTTCGAAATCTTTTTGTTACAACAATTTTAAAACTAAATAATCAAAAAAACATAATGCTTTTCTGAAAAATTTTCCATAATAAAATTTATATAAAAAAGAGAAAAAATACTTGAAATCGTAATATTATGTTCAAATATTTTAATTTTCTATTTTTTAATTAGTGATTTATTTTAGATATTTTAATAAATAATTGAAAGATTTATTGTTTAAAGGCAATCATTAAAATAAATTGATAATTCTCCATTTTTCCTTTTTAAAGTCATAGCAAAGTAATTAGCACTCGTAATTATATTAGAAAACTTCTTTTGAACTTAAACATGGCTATGTATAATCATATCCTGAGCTTTTACATGTTGGGCAATTTTCTCCTTATTGCATAACTTTTTTTTAATCATAAATTTGGGTAGCTTTGACATTAAGATTTGCATATATCAAAAAGGACTATATTTGTGGAATAAAAATCGATGAGTAAGTTCCTTTTTGCAGCAAGTTTTAATCACATAAGCTTCATGAATTTGTCATGCTATTAAAGCTCTAGATCTAATCAAAGTATTAACACGTTTATGTATAATACCCTCCAAAAGTATAAATTTTTTAACATAATTAATCACATCCAAAAGCTATGGAAGGATTAATAATAGGTTGAATTTTTTTGAATTGCTTAGTTTTTATATCAAACATTTCACATTCGTTAATACTTGTTCATTGCGGTCCAAATTTAGCACCAGAAATTACAAAAATTTATTCCTTGTGATTAAAACTAGTTTTATGACAGTGTCTTTAATTCAGCATTATATAGTCTTATACTTCTTTTGAGCTATATATAGTAAATCTATTTTGATATAATTTGGATCCACCAGATATTATAAGAGAATTGTTTGCAATCTATTCTATCTATGTATAATCTTATTCTGTTTACTTTATATCACTTTAATATTAACTTGGAGAATTAGTAGCAACAGAATACGATAATATTTATTATGAATTATGGATAATAGTTGAAATTACTTTAAACTGTCGATTGAACTTAAGATTGGAACTAACTTCATATTTCATAATACCAATGCCAAATTTAGCGAAAATTCTTTAGTAACTGAAAGTTTGAGATTTTCTTATAATTTTCCTTAGAAAAAGTAAATTTAGGATTTTATTCTCTAATTTTTCTTGCATTTTATTTTAATCTTTTTTCAGTGAAAAAGATTTCATTTTTTCTGAATAAAAAATTAAATAAAAATGCAAAAAATAAAACAGTTAAATAAGCAAATGTAAGCATTTTTTAAAAGTTTAGTATTTAAATTAAAAAAACGAAGTCAAAAGATATAAACTAATTTAATATTCTGTGGTTAAATTAGTTTAAACCTTTAAAAAAAATTAAAATTAATACATTTACCAATAATTTTTATTTAAATACTTCATTTTTTTAAATTTATTTATCTCTGAAATTGCTTCTTTTATGTTTAAGTTAATATTTTTTTTAATTTATTTAATAAAATAAAAGGTTTTTAGAAAAAGAAAAAGGTATCTTTAGTAAGTTTCCTTTCCAAGAGTATCATTTAGGTCACCAGATTCTCTATTTTAAGGCCATTGAAATTCTAGGGTTATGCTACTTTCAATTATTTTGCTTCTTCTTTCATATCTTACATCACTTGATGGATAAAAGGTATTTATGTTTTTTTTATTTTTCTGCGGATCTTCGAATTTTAGTTGCAATTCTTCCAGAGGTATCATGTACTGTTACAGATGAAAAATTTCTTTCTATAATTTTTTCTTCTATCTTAAGTTCTTTCTATTTCAATTGTATTAATTAACTTATCTCTATAGTGTCGATAATCTTTTAGGATCAAAACTTTTTCTTCTTTATTTTGTTTTCTAAATCATAGTTAATTTTTCTTGCTTCATTAGGTCCTTTTCGCTTTATTGCTACTTTATTCACAAGTCTCGGTCTAATTCTTCTATTTTCGTCTCATGTTGTTACTTTGAGTGGCTTCATGGTGTATGATAGTCTAAATCTGTGGTGTGAATATCAATTTCATGTTTAATTTGATCCAGTTCATTTTATAGTTTCACTAAAGTTCTGTTTAATTTTTAAATTAATTGAAAAGTTTTTTAGTCCATTTCAAGGAATTTTTCTTATGTTAAGTCGCACCAATCATCACTTGTCGTAAATTTCCTAATACTGATCCATTCCTCATTTTTATTTTTCAGAGGTATCTCCATTTTTTTCGTTGATAGGAATATGTACTTGCTCTTCTGTTTTGCTGGAGTGGATTTGAGTATTTCCTGGTTAATATTTCTATTCTTTAGGCATCTTAAACCTTAGGAAAATCTCCCCTGTTTTTAATTGTAAGATAAATGATATAATGTTCGCCTTTCTTTTTAATATAATGATTTAGTTCACTTATTTCTTGATTTGCTGTTTCTTATTCAATCTGAAGTGGACCCACTTTCGTATTTATAGGTATAAGCCATCAATTAAGACTCATTTCTCGATTTGATAGTGACCATCAAGCTACCCTAACTAAAATTATTGGGCGTCGAATAAATATCCGTTTTTGATGGCCTCTTATTCCGAAAACAGAAAGAGATGCAATTGAGATCTAACATTTTGGTTATACAACTAAGACTTCCAATTAATTTGATAATTGAAGTTAAGCTGCTGAACTCCAATAGAGGGCCTTAGGAGGCCGTATCCAGCACGAGGGATTGCTATTCCATAACAAGTTCCTCTGAATATGCTAAAAAATTTTATAAGATTCAAGGTCCAAAATTCTAACCTTCCATTTTTCAATTATTTAAAAAAATTTGATTTAATTAATTTTTATGGACTTTAAAATTAATGATGATGGTATTAAAAAAATTATATTAAGTTTAAGAATTAAAATCTAGAAAATAAAAAGTCAATGGAAAGTATTAACGTTAATATTATGTTACTTAATAATAAAAAAATAATAAAGCAACTTTGAAAATAAAGCATAAGTAAAATTAAAATGCTGCAATCTTAAACTAATTCAAAAATATTTTCTTAAAAATACAAGAAGAACAATTACCTTGATGAAATTAAGTTAGAAGAAGAATCTGAAAATTATGATAAAATTCTTTATTAATGTATTTTCCTTTTTTTTAAATATAATAAAATTACAAATTTTTCATTTTTTTCTTTCTTAAAAATTAAAAATTAAAAAGAAAATCTAAAATACACACGTATATTTAAAAAAATAATTTATATAATATATTAAATATTGAAAGTAGAAGGATTAGTAATTGTGTTTTCACTTCAAAGATAGAATAATTATGCATAAAAATAAAATTGAAAAAAGTATATTTTCTTTGAAAAAGTTTTTAAATTATAAATTAAAATTTAAACGTGAACAATTTTTATGCATTTTCATTTTGTATCATGTGCTAAAATTTTAAGACTTATTTAATAATATATAAATACCATATTAAAAGTGATTGGATTAATTTTTAACTTGATTCTAAAATTCTATAAACCATTGTTTTGAATACTACTGATTTAATTTAAAAGAAAATTCAATTTTTTGCATTATTATTATTCAGCAGCTTAAAGATGATTTTATAAGGTTATTATTTTTTTTATTTTGCTTACATTATTTTTTTATCTATAGTTAATAAAGTAAAGTGAACAATTTAATAAAATTTAAAAGCCTTCGTATAAATGATTATGCTTTCATTCATATTTTGTCATTTTTTTATTTTTCAAATCTTCCTAAAATAAAGTTTTAATTAAGTATCTAATTGAAAATAAAAAGTATGCCGTGCAAATTAAATCAGTGACCACTTAGTTTCACCATCGAGAATCATATTACCATGCAAGCATTCTTAGTATTTTTTCAGTATATTTCATGCAATTTTTTAAATATTTACACTAAGATCTTATATTTATATTAAAAAAATTATTTTTTAATTACATAAAACTAAATCAAAATGCAATAAAGCAAAGCAATACAATTATTTTAATAACATGAACTTAAAATTTTTTGCAAATGACTTAGTTAAGAAGATGATTATGGTAGATTATTATGATAAAAACTTGCTAAGATAAGTAATTCTTACTGGTGATTAATTTCAATAAATCTTTTTAAGAATATAGATAAAAATTTATAATTAGTAGATTTATTTAGAGTTTATATATTAATAAGATTAAAATGAAACTTTCTTCAAGTGTAATAAAATATTAAAAAATTCAAATTTTCACAATAATAATATTAATTTTAAGTTTTCCGTTTTAGGGATTTCCAACCCCGTCAGGAATACAGCAGTTCATGCTCCCTGCTGTTAAATATAAAATTTCGGGTCGCCCAATTTTAGCGAGATTGGTAACTCGGATTTTTCCAGGTTTTCCCTCCTTAACTTGCATTGGTTCCATCTTAATCTTGTATATTGAACCATCCGGGTTGCAATGCATTCTTTTCATTCTTGCTTCTTCTTTTTTCTTCTTTTGCTGTTCTTTTATCCAATAGTTTCTTTATTTCTATTAGAATTTCTAACACTTCCGATAAAAATGTCATACGCTTCCACAGCAGAAACATTTCTTTTTTATTTTGAATTATTTTCCTTGATTTTTTTGCTCTTTCTAGGCTTCGATTTCCATTTGTATAGCTCCAGTATCGTTTTACTCTTTCTTAAAAGTTTACAATTTCTCTTCTACTTTTCCGAGTCTGCTATCCAGTTCAGTCTGTTTCTAAAGCAAATTTTAGCATTCGTTAGTCTGACTTTGTGAGATATTTCAAAAGGCGTTAAGATCTCTTTCTTAGGACATTAGTCTTGACTCAATTCCTTCTGCCATGTCTAGCTTTGCCGTCAGCATATCATTGTCCTTCTTCAATCTCTTGACCTCTTCCTGGAGGTTCAGTACCACTTTGATGAGCTACTCCATGCTCATCTGGCCAGAAGGGTTGAACTCTGATACCTCCTGGTGGAGAACAGACTTCATCTGTTTCCTCGGTTTCTCGCTTGAGGTTGGAGTTTCCGTGTGTATATTATTCAAGGTTGGCTTTCGTTCGTTTTGTTAGATTCCAATTTGTTAGTTCAGTGTTGGTTAAGGTTGTGATAGAGAAGATTGTTAAGATTATTAAGACTTGGCTTCTTGATTCCTCCCTTCCTTTTTGGCTTAGGAAGAGGTGGTATAGAAGCCTGACTTGGAATCTTCAACCATTTTTTTCCAAATTTTCACAATTAATTTTAATTACAACTTCTTTATTATTTGTTAGATTAAAATAACTAAATTTGAAAAAAAAATATAACAAAAATTCATAATTTTTTTCCTTTTCAATCAAGTTGAAATTATTATTGTATTTCTATAAATTTAGATATTATAGATTTTTTATAGCAATTACACTCATACTTTTTATAACTTTACTTCAAGTGAAGCTTATTAAAGAAAGCTAATTTTATTTATAAAGCACTTTATTACTGTAATTTTTTTTCTAATCTAATCTTTTAAATAATCAATTTAAAAGTGTGGACTATTAGAATTGTTCAACTATTTTTGGAAAATTTTTGTAATTAATCTCTTTTAAAATTGATCTTTTATTTAATTAATATAATGTTAAAAAAAGTGCTAAGAGAATTAATTTTCTGACCCTCTTTCAAAATTTTCATGAGAAATATTTAATGAATACTGAATAATTATAAGGTAGATCAAGGATCTTTAAGATGATAAAAAAACTGAGATTGTAATGCGCATAGTTCTTTCTAATAAAAATTATTACTTAAGATATACAAATATCTAGACTCTATATTTGTAAAATTTATTTCATTTAATAAGATTTAACTGAATTTAATTTCATCAACATATTAATAACTTTAAAAACTTATATCCATTTTTTAATTAATTTAGCTACAATTTAATAATTCTTTTCTATAGAAATAAAACTTAAGGCTTAAAAAAATAATTCTTAATTAATTTTAACTATAAGGGTTAGGGTCATCTTTAATTAGAGGAAATGCTTCCTCAAATTAAAGACAATAAAAGTTTTTATATTAAATACTCAACTGTACATGTCTTCATCTGAATCAATTTCAAACTGAGATAATTCTTCTTTCTCTTCAATAAGCTCATAGAATTGTTCTTCCATCTTCTTGTAATTTTTCCCCAGCTTCTCTAAACAAATTCTAAGGTCATTGTTGTCCTTTTAAAGCTATTTATTCTGTTACTATTAGTTACCAAGATCCTGTTTGATTAGTGTCACACTTGAATCATCTAATATCAGCTTCTTTCTGTAAATACCTCCAAAGTAGTTACAATATAGCCTCCTCGATGTTCCAAATTATTTACGGTGCTGCTCAAGCACTCTTCTTCACTTCGGACATTACCTCCAAAAATGTCCAGCCTTTTGACAACAATAGCAACGTTTTATTAAGGGCTTACATTAAAATTTTTATTCTGTTTACATTTTTTCAATTTCCTCTTTTCTGATTAAAGGTAGTTTTTTTTGATTGGTAATCGAATTTTTTCTTTAATTTTTTATTGATTTGCTTCTAGTTTTTTTTCTAATAGTTCAAATTAGGAAGTTAAGGTTTCAATTTAAAACTAAACTTTACTTACCAAGTCTTGATCTTCCTTTTTTCTATCTTACAAAAGAATCCGAAGATTCAAGTTTTCCGCCTTCATGATCTATATTTCGGTATTCATTTTCTCAATTAATGAATAAAGCTAAATAATGTCTTGCTCGTGGGGTTTCTCAAGCTTTTTCAGTTTGTAGGAAATTCCGTATTTCCCAATCTTTAACAGGAGTAGATTTGTCTTTTTTGAATTCTTAGTTCTTGTTATTTAACTGAGACTTAAGATTGATCTTTAAGGTTAGAATTCAAGGTTTAGATTCCCGGGTTTTTTTTCATTTTTTTTTAATATTTGCTACGCGCTCTATAATCCAATTTATTTATTTAAATAAAAAAAAGAAATTTGATAAAGACATCTTTAGGAAGATATAATTTTGCAAAAATAGAATTTTTAATATTGATCTAAATAATTATTAAATTTTAAATTCTAAATACGAAAATTATTATTCTTAAGGATTAATTTTTATACTCAAACATTTTTACGAGTATAAGTGATATTTTTAGTTATATCTATTTTTTTTGTTAGGTTACTCCAGTTATCATTAAAGGTAAATTGTTTTAAACTAGTCCTTTCTTCCATTATTTTTACTTTTTGTTCGGCACTTCAGATTAAGTCGTAGAAAGTTATTAATGCTTTCCTTTTTGTCTTAGAATGGTTGGCTGATTAACGTCTTTTCTATTTTTTTTAGTATTAATTAAGAAGGCTGATCTAATTTAAGCTTAGACATTATCTAAAGAAGAGATGCTTCTGATTTTCTCTTCTGTTTTTTAGTAGAGAGTGAATAAATCTTCTTGAAGAGAGACATTCTATATTATAAAGTAATAATAATGATAATTTATATTTTGGTGCTCATGAAGTATTTTAGCCTTTTTCCCGCAAACTTCAAAAAATATTCTTAGGTTTAAAAAAGGTATTAGAGATTTTGAAATCTGTGCCCTATTCCGCTTTTTCTTGGAAGTCTCATTCGTTCTATCAATAATGATAGAATTATATCCTTTTAGTTTTCCCGCATTATTGCAGTAAAACTTTTCTTTTTATTCTTTTATTTTCATTAAATGGTTTCTTTTCTTTTTTTGTTATATCTTTCTATTTTTTCAATTGTTTTAATTAAATTTCAGCAATTTATGACAAAGTTTGCATTTATGTACTTGTATATCACAAAAATAGCATCTCTTTTTTTCTGAACTTATCTTTTCGCCTTTAATTTTATTAATTCTATCATATCCTTATTTAGATCTTAAAGATATTTTGCTTTTATTGCGTTTTTTTGTTTTTCAACTAGTTAATCTATTAGATTTTTACTATCTTTAGTTTTTAATAATAATTCTGGAATTAACTGCATTGGTTTTACCTTATATTTAAAAAGGAATTAAGGTATCAATCTTGTGAAATATGTTTTTAGTAGAATTTCTTTTGTACTCTAGTTATCAATAAATTTCTTGTTCTTTTTTCTTACTTTCTTGATATTCTTGGAAATTTAGCAACATTTTAACTCATCATTTGAAGTATATCTGCTCCTCAGTGGTTAAGAGCATTCTTATTATAAAATATTCCTAAATCATTTCCTAAGTTTATCTTCGAATATCAGAGTCATGGTCTAGCACTGATTTTCCCAATTCCTAGAGATTCAATAAATCGCTTGTTCCTACTTTTTGTTATTGCTATAAAATAATTACATAGACTTATAACCATGCCCCTTTATAAGGAATTAGCAAAAATCAAATGCTAAAACTTAAAAATAGTGTTATTAAAAAATTAGATTGCAGAATAGTTTTAAATAGAAAAAGTAAAAAAGGAAGAAATAAAAGATCAGACTGTAACAAGAGTAATTAAAATTGATGAGATCGAGATTATACTTAAAAAGCATTAAAAACATTTATTAATGTCTTCAATTGAAGGAAGTAAACCTTACAGTTATAGATGTACAAAACTCTTTTAGTTTAAAATCTTTTTTAGAATTATTTCAAGATCATTTCCGAAATTTCTATTTCTAATATCATATTTAGCATGTTAATAATTTTAGAAATTACCATTTTCTTTTATTTCTTTTTTTCTTTAAACATATATTTAATTAATACCTGCACAACTATATTCACTATGTATTTGTTTAAAAATTATAATAGCTTTTGTTTTATTTAAAGAGTCTAATTTTTAACTTCTATGGTTAACTTTTAATAAACCTTTTTTTGTTTTTTAAAGAAGAAAAAAATTTGTTACTAATTTAAATTATTATACAACTGAGCATTACTTCTAATAATTTTTTTTTAATAGATTTGAAAAATTTTATAAAATGAAGCAGAAAAGAAAGGAGTAATTCTAGAAAATTTACTTTTCATTTTTTTAAATTTTAGCATTTGATATATTTCTTAAAATAATATACAAATAAATTTCTATTTTCTATGACAATTTTAATTTATACCAAAACAATAAAAATAAAAAAATCAGTTTGCTTTTTTATTATTTTTCTAGTTCAAACTTTTTTAATTTTTTGTATCTAGATATTAAAAAATCGTAATTAGCTTAACTTTAATTTTTAAATTATTTTATAAAATTGAAGATATTGATAAACATTTAATGGTTTAGTTTGGAATTTTTTAACTATAATAACTAAGTTTATAATTTTTTTAATAGTTGCATTATTTTATTTTTTCTAATTAAATTTTTCTCTTTAAAATTGCTTTTGAATACATCACTATTTTATTAAAGTCTATGTATTTTAGTAACTAATTTTAGTAAAAGAGCAAGTAGCAGTTTCATATTTATAAAATTTAAGAGTCAATGAAAGAAATTCTTTTTTATGTAAAGTAAAAGCAAATTTTACTTTTATGGAAAAAGTACTTTAAATTATTATTTCTTCATTATGATTTTCATGAAGAAGAACAAGAATCTTAGTATGATCGAAGAGAAGACAAAGATTGAAGAGGCATCAAGTAACGTTAATAAAGAAAGATGCCAGATACTAAGGTCTCTTAGGGTAGCATTCCGATCGTGGCTCTATAGAAGACAGAACTCACAAAGGAATACTAGCACTGTGGAGTACTTCTACAAGGAATTTTTAAATTTTTAAAATCTTTATTAAAGAGCTAAGGTCCATTGAGGTACTACGCCCTCTATAATCTTATTTATTTACGTTTTATAAATATTATTTTAGATCTCATTATAAGTTCACATATACATATAATTTTATTAATTCCATTAACGCAGATTTTTTCTATTTTTACAAGATTTATTTGAGATTCGACTTTATGATATAAAATCAAAAAATTCAAAAAAAAAGATAACAAATGTTTACATGTCATTTGCTAGTTTGGTTAAGAAATAGAAAAATATATATTGATTTTTTATGCTACTTTAATATGAAGGAGGACTCTTAATCTTATATCAATTTATATAAATAGATCTATATTATATATTTCACATTAATATTCTTACATTATAAATTAGAGAATTTTGATTAGATGTTCTTAGTATGATATTCAGTTTTAATGAATTTGATCTTGTAATAACTCTGAATTAAATATTTAAATAGTTTAACATCTCAACTAAATGGATTCTAATTTTATATACAGAAGATGAATTAATTAATTTTTTTAAATATTAAGCATTTGAAAACTCAGGATTTAGGACTTCCGGAAGTTTATAATTACAAGCCAAAATATCCTAACGAAATAAAGTTTGAGGATTGATATTCTCCGCATTATCTTTAGATAGTGCCAAATCATTATTGAATCTGTAATCCAAAGTCGACGTTGTGAAAGATTAGATTCAATCGTCATTATCGAAGCCTCTTCTTCCTGAAATAATTAAATAGGCACGTCGTCTCGCGAAACAATCCAAAGGGCAATTAACCAAAATAATAATTAGGAGTTTAAGCTTCTTGTACTATTTCTCTTCAGTTCCTATTTAATCATATATATACAGAATATAAAAATTTTAATTTAAATTGAGAAGAAAAATTTTTATAAGACTAAAGATTTAAAAGTATTTAGTTCTTTAATTAATTAATTTCAACTAAAAAAAGTTTTTGGACCGGAAACTCCTTTCCGTTGTACGACCCAATGCTCTCTTTTTATGGAATAACGGGGATATCCTGTTGTGCTTCAGGTAAAGCTGCTAGGGAGCTCCATCGCTATGAGCAGCCAGGCTTCAAGCCCCTACCAAGAGCGGATAATCTCAAAGACAGCGTTCCCTTCAGAAAATGACTCTGACCAGGGACTTCCTCAGCGAGAGGAAAGGAACTTATTCCTAGCCATAAAACCAGAAAGTGTGGTCACGAAGGTCATTCTCAACTCCCACCATCTTTTCAATTATTAGTTAGTTCTTTAAATTTAGGATTTATATAATTAAAAAAATAAAGTTATAGAGTTAAATGTTTAAATGAACATAAAAAGCAAATAATTTCGATAAATTTACTCAGATCCTGTTTTAAAAAAATATCTACATTTTTTTTATTTTATACATACAATGAAAACTTTTAGATTCAAAAATAAAGCTAAAATTTAACTTTCGTTTCAGGTTTTTTACTAATTTAAATAATTTGTAAAACATTTAAAAAATTCAAAAAAAATGCTGGGTCTTCTTTTTGTAAGTGATCTTTGATAAGAATATATTAATAAGAATAATAATTATATTTTATACTTAGAATTAAACTTTTAAATCTCGAAAACATTTTTTTGTTTCTAATTTAATTTTAATAATTACTCATCACTATGATATTTTATTAGCTTATCTATGTTTAATTCAGAACTTAACATGCTTATTACCTTAATATTTTTATTTTTATTTTTATTAATTTAAAAGAATTTATATCTATGCAATTAAAAGCTTAACTTGCTAATATAATTGAGAGCAAATTTTTTTTAATAAGTGTAACTAAATATTTATTATGTTTTCAGGTTATGATGTTTGCTTGGTAAATATCTTACTTATCATTTTCTTCTAACTCTTTCCTATACATTTAGATAATTGATTTCTCCTCAAGAAACCATTTCAAGCTCTCATTCATTTAAGCATTTTTAAAATTACAATTGTTTATCAATAAATCATGCTTACCTATTATTCTTCTTAAAGATCCATTTCTTTTCCAATTACTCTATACATCTTGAGTTGCTTCCTCTAAAATATTTTGTCAATCTTCAGAGTTCATGTCTCATATCTTAATAGTTTTATCCAAACTCCCTGATACTATTCATTAATCATCGCTAGAAATACAAACTGATTTTACTTTATCTAAATGTCCTTGCAGTGTATTTCTTAATTTTCCTGTCTTCATCTCTCATATTTTTATCGTGTGATCATAACTTCCTGATATAATTCATTTATTATCACTTGAAATACACACTGATAAAACATCACCTTTATGCCCTTGCAATACGTTTTTAATTTATTCTGCCTTTATATCTCATATCCTTATTGTATTATCATAACTACCTGATACAATTCATTTATTATTACTTGTTATACATACGGATTATATTTTATCTGTATGTCCTTGTAAAATACTTCTTGATTTTCCTGTTTCTCTTTATCATACTCTTATTGTTTAGTCATCACTACCTGAAATTATTAATTTATCATTACTAGATAAACATACCGACGTTACAGCTAAATTATGTCCATTTAAGGAATTTTTAAGCAAACCTGTTTCCATTTCCCAAATTTTTATAGTCATATCTGAACTTCCTGAAATTATTCACTTGTTATCACTTGAAATACAGACTGAGTTTACAAATCATGTATGCTATGATAATGTATTTTTCAGAATCCCTGTTTCCATTTCTCATATTTTTACTGAGTTATCATCACTTCCAGAAAGGATTCACTTATTATCACTTGATATACATACGGATTTAATGCTTCCTTAATGATCATGCAAAGTATTTTATAACTATCCTGTTTCTGACTTTCAAACTCTTATCTATTTATCATTACTTCCTGACACAATTCACTATTTATCGCTTGATATACTTACAGATGTTACACTTTCTAAATATTCCTTCTTTGTAATTTCTGAATCTTATATGTCCATCTTCCAAATTCTAATAGTCCTGTCATAACTTCCAGATATTATTCATTTATTATCGTTTGTTATACATATAGAAGCCACAGATAACTAATGTCCTTTCAATATCTTTTTTAATTATCCTTTCTCAATCTCTCATATTCTTATTGTCTTATCATCACTACCTGAAGCTATTCATTTGTTATCATTAGATATGCATACCTATTAAACTATATCTGTATGGTCTTATAATATTGTTTTTAATTTTTTAGTCTCCATTTCTCATATCATTATTGATTTATAACTTGCTGAAGCTATCCATTTATTATTGCTTGAAATGAATACTGACTTTATGCCTTCTGTATTTCCTTATAATGTACTCTATAATTCACCTGTTTCTATATTCCATACTCTTATTGTTTTATCTTTGCTTCCAGAAACAATTCATTTATTATCAAATGACAAATATACCGAAGTTACGCTACCAGTATGCAAAGATAGTACTTTCAAAATTTTTCCAGTTTCAATCCAAAAAATCTTTATTGTTTAGTCACTACTTCCTGATATTATTCATGTATTATCAAAAGATATGCATACTGAATTTATATCTGCTGTATGTTCTCAAATCTTATTTACTATTTCTCCAGTCTCTTATTCTCATATTATTACTGATCCATCATAACTTCCTGATACTATTAGTTTATTATCATTTGATATGCATACACATGTAACAGGCAATTCATTTCCTAATAAAGTATTTTTTAGCTTTCCTGTCTCCATCTCTCATATTTTTACTGTTGCATCAGAACTTCCGGAAACTATTCATTTATTATCATTTGCTATGCATACAGATCTAACTTTGTCTTCATGCCCTTAAATTACAGGCATTTAGTCGATTTCTAAATCTTCCATATTTGAAAATTCGAAATTACAGTTTCTTAATCAGGAGTTATTCAGCTTTACTTTTTCCAAAATTGCTCTACTTAAATTACATGAATCGAAAATAGAATTCCTCAAATCAGCTCCTTTGATACAAATTCCTTCAAGATCTTATCTAATGAACTAATAACCCATATAGTTCAAAAAGGTAATTGCATTTGAAGCTGCTTAATCAACTTAATTTTCCTTCTTTGATAATTATACTACTTTTAGCAAATTCTCTTAAAATTCTTAGTCAGAAATTTCATTTACGAACTATAATATTTCCGAACTATCCACTAAATTGCATCTATTCAAACTACTTTCCTGGACCTTTGATAAAACTACGAATTATGTACTGAGATAATTCTTTATTCCTTTCACTAAATAATAATCCTATATAGATGAATGCATAAACTAGAACTTTTTTGATTCTCCTTCTTTAACTTCAATAAGATATTTGAGTTAGCTATTTTCCTAGATATTTTGCTTTATCCTTTGGAAATCTTTATTTTTTAATTTTTCTAATTAAGAATTTTTATTTTTTAGACAAATTGCAACTTCTGCATAAAACTCTTCGAATAAGACTTTTAACTATTCCATTGTCCCTCCATATTCTTATCACTTTAATTTATATAGATTATGTTCGTAGTAAGTAGAAATGAACACATCATACAAGTCTATTTTATGTATTATTCTTTGTCTATTTAAAGTTAGCTTATTTAATGTTTTATCATTTTATAAACCTATTGAGAGTAAAAAAGGATTAGTTAAGACTTGCATTAGTCCTGGAGTGGAAAGTATAGTGCTCATTACTTCCTTTTAAGACTTCAAAGAGATTGAATTTTATCTTCTCTTTTTATTATTTCCCTTACTCTATAAATCCCTCCATATAAGACTTATGTATTTTTCTACTTGCTTCCTGTCAAATGGTTTTATAAATACCACTTGTAATTCTGTCATGTAAACTTATTCATCAACAAATGGAGAAAAAAGGAATTTATACTTATCATTTCTTAAAGCATAGTCAGTTCTACAAGTGATTATATATTTAGCAAAGGGATATTTAGTCTTAAGCTTATTAGTTTAGATTATACGAATATATTCTCCAATCTCTTCATAAGCATCTAATAGAAAAAGAATCTTTCTATACTTTAGCATCTAAGAATGAACTATTTGATACTGTTATAAAGCTTTTTATAGTAAACTGTCCTCATAATTTGTGATTGTTGGTATATGAACATATACTGGAAAATATTCATGCTTTTTCTTTAATAGATCATAAGCTAAATTTTGTAAAAATAAAGTTTTTCCTGATCCTGATTCTCCAAGAAGCAATCAACCAGTTTTTTTATCATCTTCTAGAAATTTTAAAATTTTGCCTTTAAGATATACTTTTTTATAGGATTAAGGATTGTCAGCACAAAATAAATTGACATAGGTTTTATTTTTTTCCTTTATTTCATTTTCTAAATCTTTGAATGTCTAATAATGAGATTCTTCAGAAATACCTGTTAGTGCATATCAGTTTTCATCTAGTGTTCTTAAATACTCCGTTAATATCATATCTTATGTGACTATGGTTATAATTAATTGCTTTTCCTATTTATTTTGCTCTAATTCTTTTTTCTCATATTCGAAAAGTAAAATTTAAGATCAATAGCTTGCTTGAAATTCTTCATACTCAGCTCTATCAGAATTCTCAGTGCGTAAGATCTAACCATTCAATCCTTTTCTTTACCCAATTCCCCTAATAAATTGCACGAATTAGTTTTCAACTCTTCACTAACTTCTTTTTTTCTTATAATACACTACAAAAGATAACACGCTCTAAACTTCATTCACTGCTTTTCTTTTAAAACTTGTTGGAACTCCATAAAGTTCTCAAAATCAAAATTTTTTATCAAATCATATGCTAACACATTTATACATCATAGCTTTATAATTTCACTTTCTAGATCTTTTTTTATCCATCCTGAACCTCATTTATAGTAATCTTATATCCGTGACATTATTTCTTTGTCCTTAATTCGTGTACCGAATTATAAATTTTTATCTCATAATCCAAGTTTTAATAAATTATAAAAAGACTAACTTTAGTTTACTTCTTTAATTTTTTTTGCTTATTTTAGAATTTTTTTACTTATGTCTATAGCAAAAAACAGTTCAGGTCCTCCTAATTAGAAAATTTTTACCAAAGTTATACTTTTTTAAATTTTGGCTATTAGTTTTTTTTTAGTTTGGACATTCAAAATTACTTACTGAGTCTCTTTTTTTTAAATAATAATGCTTAGTAACTCAGGTAGTTATCTAGCTAGATATTCTTTTAGAAGTTATGGTCAATCTTAAAGCTTTTGATCAGAAATTACTTCCAAAATTATATTAACTAAGAGTAAAGGATTTTCAATCTACCTTATATCTACTTTTTAAATAAAATTAAGTCCTTGTAATAGTTTAGTTTTATCAAGTTTACTTAATCCTAAATTCATTAAATTAAGTCCTTTTTTAAACTAAATCTCTTCTATAGAAATTAACTTTCTATTTTCTAGTTCTTCTCTATTATCTTCTTGAGTTAAAGTTTCTTGAAACGTAAATTACTACTTTTAGTTTTATGGACTTTAAATATCTAGCTGTTTTTGATACCTTTGATTACGATTTTAATTTTTACTGGTAATGCAACCTCCTCCTTTTGTATCCTAACTATGTAGATACATAAAAATTTTTTAATGCTAGAATTTAACAAAAAATTAGAATAAGTTAATTGCTAATTTATCACCACTCTTAATTTTCGAATTTAGCTTTCTTATATTCCTACATCAAATAGAGTTTTAATAAGTATTCATATTTTTACTTTTTTGGAGTGTTTTAAATTTTATTTTAAAATCCAAAAAAATAAAAAAATAAAGAAAAATACATCAAAGTTATTATAAATATGCTAGAAGCTTTTTTAGCTTTATTTTACTGATTTTTTTTTCTTTTAACATTATTTTCTTAGAATTAATATGGCTTTTATTATTAATTAGTATCTTTAACTAAATGAGCTAGGGTTATCTTTATTTTAAGGAAATCTTTCTTCTAATTAAAGATGGAAAAAGTTTTGATTTTTCTTTGATCAAATGTACATGTCTTATCTGAGTTAATCCATAATTGAGGTAATTCTTCTTTCTCTTAAATAAACTACTAGAATTATTCTTCCATCTTCTCGTAATTTTTCTTCAGTTTTTCTTAACAAATTCTAAGGCTACCATTGTACTTTTGAAATTATTTATTTTTCTATTAATTACCGAGATCCTGTTTGAATAGAGTCACACTTGAATCAACTAATAACTGTTTCTTTCTGTAAATACCCCAAAAGCAGTTTCAATATAGCCACTTTGATGATGATTAAAAATTCTTTCGGTACTGCTCAAGTACTCTTTTTCACTTCAGACATTATCTCCATAAATATCCAGTCTTTTGAAAACAATATTAAGAGCTTGAAGTAAATTTTTTATTTTTATTAGAATCCTTTATTAAATTTCCATTTTATCTGTTTAAGTTAGTCTTTTTTTAATTGGTAAATTAATTTCTTCTTTAATTTTATATGGATTTGCTACAAGGATTTTCTTTTCGCAAAATTGGAAGTTAAGGCTTCAATTAAAAATTAAATTTAACTTACCAAACCTTGATCTTCCTTTTTTTTATCTTACAAAAGTTGCCGAAAATTCTAGTTTTCCTTCCTCAGAATTTATATTTCTGTATTCATTTTCTAAATTAAGGAAAAAACTAAATAACTTTTTGCTTATGCAATTTCTCGATCTTTTTCAATATTTCCCAACCCTTAAAAGGAGTTAATTATCTTTTTTGAATTCTAGAATCTTGCTTGTTTACTAATACTTAAGATTGATCAATTAAGTTAGAAATTTAAGGTTTCCATTCCCAGGCTTTTTCTTGTAGCTATTATTATTTTCTCGCTTTTTATATTTATATTTAAGACTAAAAATTCTTTTATCACATTTATCTAATATTTATGTAAACTCTTATATTAGCAATTTTGTTTCTGTCTTTTCATCTTTTTGCATTTGTTTACTTAATAGTTTAGATTAATACTTGTTTAAGCTAATTTTTTACTTTTTTATACATTTTAATTATTTTTATTTATACATGTTTCTAGCTTTTCAACTGTTTAGATCTTAATAAATTATGAATCGATTTAAGTTTTTTCAGTATAATATTTAAGATAATGAATGAAAATAGTTTTGACGAAAAATATGGAAGAATAAGTCGAGAATGGTTTTTTTATCCTTTCTCCTTAAGTTTTTATTTCATATTTCTCCTCCTATAATTTCAGCTTTAATAGTAACAAATGATTTCTAAATATTTTTAATACTTTGGGTTAAAAAAAAAGTTCGGAGAACTAGTTAAACAGTTAAAATAAATTAAAATTTTATACTCAAGAAGTATAAAATTTTCGAAGATTGCAAATAGTAATCCTATAAATTTAGATTAAGGGATTAAATCTATAAATTAAAATAGATACAATTTAATAATAAAAATTGGTTAATATATTTGTTATAAAAATAAATAGGGAGGAGAAATCCTCTAACTGAAACTGACTTAAACTCTGGTACCAGGAAGTACCTCATATATGAAGAACCAGACAAAGGAAGAAAAGATAAGATCGAAGAGGCATCAAGTAGCATTAATGACTAAAGATGCCAGATACTAAGGTCTCTTAGGGTAGCATTCCGATCGAGGCCCTATAGAAGACGGAACTCACAAAGGAATACTAGCACTGTGGAGTACTTCTACAAGGAATTTTTAAATTTTAAAAATCTTTATTAAAGAACGCTCTACGTGCTCTATAATCTCATTCGTTTATTTATATTTTAGAAAGCTTATAAAATATAAAGAATTTTTAATTAAATTATTATAATAAGGACTAAACTTTAGTAAGATTTAGCCTTAAAAAAAATGAAAATTATTTTTATACTATATATATAATGAATTTTAGTGATTCCACTTAATTAGGTTTAACACTGCTAAAAGATTATTAGTTTAAAAAATTAAATTTCCAATCTTTGTCTTTATTATCTTATTTAAGTATAAATCTAGAAGTACTACGTTAATTCTTTTTAATTACCAGTTTCTTGCTTCAGTCGAGTAAAATTTCAAGTTTCTGTTAGCTTCTCCTCCATTATGCAAATTTAATTTCAATCAAGATTTCACTCCCTTTAAGCATCATTTTTCTGTATAATAGATCTTCTGGAGTGCAATAGAAATTACTTAATAATTGCTATGTCTTAAAATTTTCTAGTACTTATTGTTGTTGAAGCTTTAGCATTTCTTTCTTCTCTTTGGTATGCAATTTTTATTAGTTATATATCAAGTTTCATTTCTATAGGATCGTTCTATGAAATATTTAAAAGAAATAGGCTTTCAGTCAATTTAGTTGATTAGTTGAAATTAGTTACTGTCTGTTCCTTTCTGAAATTAGGACGGTATGGATTTTAAAATTTTAGTACTAAGGTGCTTGAATCAAGATGCTAGATTTTTCCTTCAAGCTATTGTTTATGACGTTTAAGCTTTTCGTCTTTATTTTACTTTTTTTGAAGTTATTAGAAGTTGAGCTAATAATTAAAGTGGCTTAAGGAGTAGTGATTCATCTACACCTAGATACAGGTCACTAGCATGAATGCAGCTTCCTAATTAAAATTAAAATTGAATAATCCGGCTTACCATCGGCAAGGGTTTGACGATAAGTAGTCCATAGTGATGGATATCACTGAATGCAGATATCCAAATATCAACTGCTTATCCCCACACATGCCACCAGTATCTGTTAGTACTTAAAGTCTGTATATTAGGATTTATGGCTGAGCAGGTGCTGAGATTCAGATCAGAATAGATGGAACAATTTTAGTTTAATAAATATATAGAAGATAAAAAAATATGTCGAACCTCAGAAAGGGATTATTTTCCGCTCCAAGGAACTAGAAGCCTTGTACCAAACTACAGAATCAAAAAATAAACAGAACTCTGAAAACCACTAGCACTACACTATCTCCAGTCTCGAAAGTAGGCGAAGTCCACTCTACAGCAGGATGTCTCGAAATTTAATCCTTCATGTCAGGTGAGCATGAAATAGCTCGTCAAGGTGGTGCTAAATCTCTTGGAAGAGGTTAAGAAGCTTCGGAAGAAAAACGAGAAATTAACAGAACTATTAGCCTAAGACTTTAAGACTCAATGAGCCAAGATTGGCTATCCAAAAAAGAGAAATTGTCGCACAATGGTACTACCAACGAGATAAATCAGTTAAGAGAAATTTTAGATATAAAAGATTAAAGAGTAAAATCAATAGATTGAAAATGACATACAGAATTAAAAGAACTTCCAAAATCAGCAGAATCTACAAGAGCATAACATTGTCATAGAAAACAAAGGCCGCTGGAAACTATACGGCGTGAAGAAAAATTCAGAAAGCAATGCTATTTTTATAATAGCACATGACATCTGTATAAAAAATACCAGAAAATTTAGAATATTATAAAAGAGATTGAATCCAAGAGAGTAAGAAGAGAAACAGCTTTATTGTATCAGAAATGGAGAAATTTATATAAGAAGAGGGAACTAAGTGTGCATGGAAAAGAACAATTAGACCAGAATTAGACCAGGAAGAAGAACACACCAAAACTTTAATGATCTAGCAATTTCAGACGGTAAAACTTATTTTAAGCGACAGTGATCCTACTTTTGTTAAGCAATTTAAATTTAAATAAATAGAAATTAGTTTACTAATGGCTTTTAAGAGAAATTTACCCTTTTTCTATGAGAATTTACCAAAGATTTTCCATTTTATATATTATTAGCAAAAATAAGGATTTATGTATTAAAAAATAATTAAAATTTTTGGATTTATCTTAGAAGTTCATATTAAAAGCTTTTTATTTTTAATTATTATTTTATAAAAAAATCTAAAATTAATTATTTTTATTTAAACTTTCAAAAATAAAGTTTAAAAAAAAGAAAATTAAAATTTTTTATTTCTATTATTAAAAAAGTATGCAACTTAAAATAAAATAGAGTAAAATATAGTAAGTAAAAATGAAAGACTAAAATACTTCAAAGGTTTTATTTTAAGATTTTACTAAATTATACAGTATTTTAAACTAATAAAAATTTTGTTTAATAGAAAATGGAAGATTAAAAAATGTTGTCTTGTTAAAAAAAACTTAAAAACTTTGTTAAAGCCTTAGTAGTCAGCTATCTGACCTATTCTATCAGCTTGTCTCTATTAGTTTGTCTTGAATTCCTACTAGGCTTAATTAGGCGGTGTAGCATTTCATTAGTGCACCATCCTTTAATATTCGGAATAGTTTTGGTCTTGCACTTAGCGTTCCTAATTATTTCTACAAGGATTAAGATTTGAATTAAAGAATTTTTTTCTATAAATTTTTCCGCTTTATGTTGGATATATCCTAAATAGTTTTCTAAAATATCTTTATTTATTCTTTCTTTAAATTTCGCTTAGTTAGTAGCAGTATTTTCATTGGTGTTATTTATTGTACACGTAGCATTTTATTCTTATTTTAAACTATTATTCTTGTAACACTTATTTAATTTAAATTTACTACTTATTTTAAATAAACATTTACTGTTTATTTTAATTTGAGGCTTCATTTTCTATTTCCATAGGATCTGATTAATTCTGTTAAATCGAAAATGGCGTTTACCTGATTTATTATTAAATTTAAAGAATTCTTTGTTCCAGTTTGTTTTCTATTTCTTATGATGATTAATATTGTTTCTCAAGTAAAGACGTTATTAGTTTTTCTAATTTTTCTACTTTATCAGTGAGGTATCTATTTTTGAACATAAACTCTTTTATGACTTAGATAATATTTCTATTTGAGTTTGTGTCGAAGTTTTTTTAATTCTGGATTTCCAAGTGGTTAATGTTCGTCATATCAATCATATTTCTCACTTTCACTCATTGTAATTATTTCGCTTTTTTATTTTTTAGAGAATTTTCCTGTTTAAATGTTTTGTTTAAAGTTCTGTTATTTCTTAGAAGCCATTTTATATATATAATAAAAATGCAGAAAAATATTTTAGAATCAAAATAAGAAACTTGTTGACATTGTAATCAAAATAAAAGTTATAGCATATTATATATTCTAAAGCATTAATAAATCATAAAGAAATTAAAATTTCGAATGCAATTTTTATTAATTTAGAAGCTTATAAAATTTTTAATCTTATAAATAAAATTAAATAAAAAAATATTTTTTTATAAAATGCTTATTTTTATTTTTATTTACCTTTTTTAATATAAAAGTTAATTATTAACATTTTCAAACTCCAATCTTTTTACTCTAAACATATTTTACTATAAATCAAATTTTCTTTATAGATTAAAATTTGTTTATATTGTTAAAAAAAGTAAATAATATTTTTAGCAAGATTGTTTGTCTTTTTTTTTCCAATAAATGCAAGTAAAAAAATTTAAGAATTAAAAGAAGATTATTAAAATAAGTAAGTATTATGAGTGCTTATATGGATAAATTTTCTTTTTATATCTTTTATATTAAAAATTAACACTTAGCGTTAATAAAACTTTTAAGCTATAAAAATATTTTAACTATCAAGGTAATTTTGATTTATAAAATCAATTTTTTTACTCACAATACTCAAAAATTGTTAATGTTTTTACTTTTTTTCATTTTTCATCGATTTTTCATAATTTTATATTATTTAAATGTTTAAATTCGAAATTTAATTTTTTGCTCTATACATGATTGAACTTAAGGAGCCAAAAATTAAAAATAATTAACATCTTTTTTAGATTTGGTTTATTTAAATTTTCGAAAATTCTTCTTTAAATAATTAACTAAAACTGGGAAAAATGTAAATAATTAAGTTTATTTAATATTCGGGTGTATTCAAATAAATAACTATAAAAGTCTCATTCGTAAGTTTATAAATTAATTATAATAATCTATTATTGAGCCATTTTTTTAATTATCAAAAATAAAATAAAAAAAGATTTAATTTACCACTTTTCTTCAAAATCCGGTATTAAATTAAAATTAATTTTTTGAAAAAGTTTTATATTTTGTGCAAATTTTAAATTGTCTAGCCCTTTTTTTTGAAAATCATTTATTTTACCAATTTTTTTAAATCCTTTATAAATATTTATTTTCCTTTTTTCTTCACTATTTTAACTTCTTTTGATTTATAGTTTATACGAAAAAAATTTATTAAAGATGCTATCAACTGAATAATTTTTGTTAATCTGATCTATTTATGATCGAATTTAGAACTATTTTACAAATTTATTTTCTAATGCTTAAACTTACAAAATTTTTGTTTGATGGTGGAATGTTATAAAGTATTAAAAGAGAAAATTAGAGGAAAAAGGAAAAATAATCTAGACATGTTTCTTAAAATACTAAAACTGAGACTTAAAAGAATTTCAGTATAATTCTAATTCATTTTTTAACTATTTTTACGATGGACGTTAAAGAAGGATATAATTCTAAATCATACCTAAATAAATATATCATCAATCTTAAAACTTTTTTGAATAAAAAAGTTTTTTTAAAAAAAGAGAAAAGTTTAATACAAAAATATATAGATACAATATTTTAAAGTAGGCATTTATTTATTATTTTAACTAAGGGGTAAAATAGACTATCCCCATTCCTTTTTTATACTTCTGGTTAATCCTAATATAATTATAAAAAAAATTATAATGAAAACTGATTTTATTTTTATTATCTAGAGTTTTGAGCTGTTTGTCTTTTTTTATTTTACAATCTGTCCCACTGAAGTTTAAATTTCGCTAATTGAGATAGGTAGTAAAAAACAGCTAATTTTGAAAATGTTTCGTGGATTTTAAAAGTATTAGTTATACAAAGTTTCTTGATGAAAAAAAAAGAAGTATTAAAACTAGAAAAAAGTATAACCAGATTGGTAAGTTAAAAATACGTTAGAAGTAAAAAGTATCTAATATACTAAATTGAATAGTTTTAAAGGTATATGAAATTACGAACTTAATATCTTCTTTGACTCAATTTTTTACTATGAAATTTATATATTAATATTCAATAAAACTGAAAAAAAACTTGAAGATAGAATATCCCCCATTTTTGTTTTCCATTACTACTAATCTAAAGGAATAAACACATCCTTGTATAATTTTATTTCAGTTCTCTAAATAGCAACGATAAGACTTGGAACATAACATCAATCTTACTTATTCAATCAAAATTTTCTAATATAATGATATAATCAACAATTCAATAAAAAAAGCAAAAAAGTGAAAAGCATAAATATCGATATAAAAGAGAAAATGAAAAATAAAAAAAGTTTAGATAAAATAGAGTATTTAGCTTAAAATCTGATTTTAACTTTTTCAAAGTACCTACTTAAAATTATAGAATATAGTCTTAATTTATTTACTAGAAAGCTTCATTTTATCCATTTTTAATAAATGTTCCTAGTTTAATAGGCTTAAAGATATGTGTAACTTATTATGTTTCTTTTGGTCATTTTTTGGAATATTTTAGAAATAAAGATTTTCAGTTTCATTATTTTAAATATGTAACAAATATAAGGAAGTAAAAAATGAGGTGGAGATAAAAGAAACTTAAGGGAAAGATGAAATACTCCGTTTGCTTTGAAAAATGGATCATATAATATGGCACATCTTAATAGCTTAGAAAGTAAAGAATTCTAAATATCTCCTAAGATAAATTTGAGGTAGAAACCAAAATTCAATTGCTATTTAGTGAATAACTGAAAGAAGATAAAATAAGCTTTAATATACTTGCAGAATTAAAATTTGAATTTTCTAACAGAAAAAATAATAAATTTGCATTTATAGCATATAAGATTAAATATCTTTTGTATCTACATAAAATATAGATTTACTTAGGTTTAAATTAAACTTAATAAAATAGGAGTAAAAATTGAGAGACTTAGATAACTAGTAATCATGAGGATTAAAAGAGTCTTTTTACGAAGAATTTAACTGAGCAAATTAAAGAATTTGTAATTTTATAATCAAAAAATAAGTGGTTGAGATATAAAGATCGATAAGATAGAAAGATGTAACAAAATAATTAACTTTTGGAAAAGAAAAAAATCCTCTCATTATGAAAGAATTATCGATTAATAAGAAGAAAATTTGCAATAAAATCTATCAATTTAAGTAACAAAAGAGCAATCTAACCTTAGTAACGTGATTTAAAACCTTTAGATTAAAAATAAACCTTGCAAAATAGAGCTTAAAAGATACTTTATGTAGGTTCTAGTGAGAAATATAGTTCTAAGATTGATGAAAAATGATAACAACAAAAATGTGAAATTTTAGGTGGAAGAGTTAAATTCAAGCTAGGAAACCATTCATAAGAAAATGATGCGCAGCTAGAAAGAAAAAAATGAGATATTATGAAACAATTTTGATTTAAATTTTCAGTTAAAAATAATAAAAAATGACTGTAATTAGATTTATCTGTCTGAGCTAAACTAAGTTGAAGTTATTTTAAATATCAGAAATTTTATTATAATAAAAGCTAATCTATCACCTTTTTACCTATGAAACTATCAGTTAGTAGCTTATTGTTAAATCTATTTACAAGTGACTATTTTATTTTAATATGCTATCTCTTTTATAGTAACTAATGTCTTAATGAAATAAATTGAAACTAGTAGGAGACTATCTTAGTTAAAATATATTGGCGATTATGATGAAAACAGAGCCAGTATGATTGAAGCATTCTAATTTGAATCTAATCCAGTTTATTTAAATTAACTATTGACATTGAATTCTTTTTTCCTTTGGCTTTATTAGCGTCTTTACTTAGATAATTAATATAGAATATTACAAAAAGGAAATTTAAAATTGGTATACTGGGTTTTTGATAGTTACTATAGCTGAAAAAGGAATTTCGAAACATAGTGTAGTTTGAGTCGAATTTTTTTAATAAAAAGCAATAGAAGATTCATTCAAAGGCTTTAAGAAAGAAAATATACATATTGCTTATCAAACCTACAAGCTAAATTTTACAGAGAAAGATAGGGAGCTCTAAAATAAATAAATCTCTAAATCAGATTGGAAAGAAGGTTCATAAACCTAAATGATTACCTTATCTTAGTCTAAATTGAATTCATACCTATGTTTAATCTCATAAAAACACACATCTAGGAAGAACAACTTAATGAATTAGTTTATAACTTAGAAACAAAAATTAACGAAATGGGAGAAATTCCCAAGTGATTTTCTAAACTAAATAAGCAAATTCAAAAGTTTGATATAAAGACTAATTTCATTATAATAACCTATTTTTTTGATTATTTTAAACTCTAAAGTAAAAGAAATTATAATACTCTTAGCTCAAAAATTTTAGATAGTTAAGCTAGTAGAAATGAGAGGTAGATATTGCAAGATTTAATCCAGTCTTTTAAGAATTTTTTTTATATGCTGCTATTTTATTCGAGACATAGATTTGTCCTTAATCTAATATTTATTGAGAGTTTACTTTCATCATGTCAATGAATAAGATATCAACTAAGGTAAAAATGTTTAGGTAACTATTAACTAAGTTAGATTTTAGAAATAGGTAATGCATCATTTAGGTTACTTTACATTCTCTTTATAATAAATTTTTTAATTCAAGGTTTCGCGAAACTAAAACGCACAATCCAGGAATCGAACCCGGTTGCATGAATGGGAATCATGCATTCTGCTACTACACCTTTATGTTTATTCTTTCTACTCAATAAGGAATTAAATATGATAACTGTACTTTACCATATTTAAGTTACTATCAGCTCATCAATTTTATAAAATTATTCTTTTCTATAGCTTTCAGTTATACACATAACGCTTAAAAACTCAAAAGACTGAAGATTTAATGTCCTTTAAAAAAGTTCCTTTTAAATAAGTATTAAACCAAAAAAAATAAGAGGAAGAAAACTCATAAAAAAGGCTGTTTATAAATTTCCTAGTTAAGGATTAAAAATGCGTAGACGAAGAAAAATCCCACAATTGCAATTACAAAGATCTTCATATTTAAACTTTCCATGAGTTTGGGGTAGAATATTTCGATACTAATTCCTCTTTATTTTTGAATGGAATAAAGAGAAAAAATATTGTAGTTACAATACACAATGAAAGAGAAAAAGAAGTAATGGATATAATCAGCGAATAAGTTAGATTTGACTAACTATCTTTAAATTTAATTATAGTTGGTTACACAAAGAGCAATATGCGAAAGCGATTTACTTGAAGTTAAGGGAAATTTATAACTACTCAAGGTGAAAAAAGTTTTCATTTACTATTATACTCATAAAAAAGAGCTTACCCTCTTTTGAAAATAGAAAAGAAAGATTCAAATAAAACGATTAGCTTTGAAATTAAATTTGATGAAAGGAAAAAAATGATAATCAATTAGGGGTAAATAGTAAACTGCTAATAACAGTAAGCATTAAAATCTATTACTGGAATAAAAAAAATTCCAAAGTCAGTGAGAAAAAAATAAATATAAGCATGTAGATAAAATTAATTAAGTTTTACATATTATTTGACTTTATCATTACACAATCCCCTTTTACAATTTTTAATATCCTCGTTAATTGAAGAATGAAATATACCAAATTAGTTTTAGCTTGCAAATATACCTGCTTTTAAATACATCGATTCATGTTAAAGTTTATATATTTATTCTATATAAAATGCTTCGATTTTATTTCTATTCTTCAAACCCTAAAAATCAAATTTAAATTATTCATTTAGATGAAAACTAAATTTCAGTATAGCTAGTATCTGATATAAAAAAGTCTTAAGCCTTTTAAAGTCTTGTGTATAGGTTTTTAATTTTAATCTTTCTTAATTTTTGTTTATTCTATTTCATAAAAAGCATACTCTGCTTTAAAATAAATGCCTTATTTTATAATCTTATGACTTATAACAATATAGCAAAAGATCTAGACTTTTAAACTTTTGATATCCATTTCTAATATTTAGGCTATAAATCAATTGATGGAGCATTTCCTTATTATGGGATTATAAAGTATAAATAGTTGGTTAGGCTTTAGATCATTAAAATACCATCATTACATGTTTTGACTCTTTAACTCTAGTTAGATTTATTTAAGCTATTTCAATGCTATCTCATACCTATTTTCCAAGCTTCAAATATAAAGTTATAAAAAATAAGTTTTTATATCTACCTAAATCTTGAGAAAGCAGTAAAAGCATTAGAATTTTTAGTTAAACAATCAACTAGAAAAAATAATTAAAAGAAGGTCAAGCATAAGTCATCAAATTTAGTGTTCATGCAGCTTAAAATAAAATAACAGACTAACAAGATAAAAGTTTGGAATAAGCGAGTGGTAATGATATTCAGTTTTAGTTTATGGAAATAAATAAAAATCAAACTATATCAAATGCTACTTTTATTATATATTTAAGTCCTTAATGTAGCATATTTTATTTCAATGTGTTAGTTAAATAATAATAGTGAAAAAATAGAGAAGCAGTCATAAGAATCTTGCTAATACTAACTTCCTTCTAGCATGTTGTTTTAATAAGACCATCAAATTATGAATGCAGCGAAAAGATATTTTTCTCCAAAGGTTCAAGCTATAGAATTGGAATAGATAAGTTATTCAGCTTTTGATGTAATTATAGTGAATAAACGAGCTGAAACTCTAAATTCATTTAATTTATTTACTCCTTTAAAGATGATAAATTGCCTGCTCTTTTTGTAAAATATTTATGAGAGTTTTTTGCTTTTATGTCTACCAAATTTTCTATGCAATATAGTCAAATTATTTACTTAATTATCCCTCTTTTTTAATCTAAGAATTTTTGAAAGTTTTGATTGCTAGATAGTCGCATGATAAGTATATTAATGATAATTAATCTTAGAACTCTAAGTACTAGGAATATATTTTAAAACGAGGTATCAAAATATATTTGCATTACTTCGTTCTTTTCATATTTGATTATTTTACTTAGCATTCAATCTCCTAACTTAATGTGT